>PJRA01000401.1:349218-362530 GCA_016987375.1 Brachionus koreanus
ATAAAAAGAAACGAACAAGACCAAGAAATATTTTTATTGTTTGATAATTATGACCCAGACAGTAACAATCAAAATCGTATTATGATATTCACTACTCAAAAAAATCTCCAATTGTTAAGCACGTATCGTCATTGGCTATGTGATGGGACTTTCGACGCTGCTCCGACCATTTTCAAGCAACTTTTTTCAATTCATTTTATTAAAAACATGAAAAATTTGCCTTTGGTGTTTGCACTATTATCAGATAAATCACAAACATCATACACAAAAGTATTTGAAGTTCTGAAAAACAAATTATCTGAATTACCAATAAGCGTGTCATGCGACTATGAATTAGCCATTATCAATTCCATAGAATCAGTATTTCCAGATGCATATATATTTGGTTGTTTTTTTCATTTCAAAAAATCACTCTGGAGACATATTCAAGAAGAAGGTTTGGTTGTAGAATACTGCGACTTGTCAAATGAGCACAACCAAGTACGTTTATACTAATCACATATACTAATATACTGCAAATTAGTTGCATGTCTTGCCTTTGTGCCACCCGATGATGATGTAATATGTAATTGAAACATCTGTTTTGCTAAAAAAGCAGGCACCTGTCAAATTAAGTAAATTGTATAAATATTTTGAAGACAATTGCATAGGAGCAAGAGAAAAAGGAAAGAGTTTGATGCGTAAAGAACCTAGATTTGACATTGGACTATGGAATTGCTATTCAAGAACTAAATCTGGCTTACCTAGAACAGCCAACAATCTCGAAGGTTGGCATAATGCACTCCAGTCTTCAATCAGAACACATCCACATGTATTGAGCTTAATCGATAGCTTGAAACTGGAGCAATCGAACACAGAAAATTTAACATTAACTATCTTCTTTAATTTTATTTAAAATTAACTATCTTCGAAATTATATTTTACGAAATCATTTGTCGAATTTATATTCTTGTCTAATTAATCCTTTCGAAAATTACCTTTACGAAATTTACTTGTCGAAAGAACGCAGATTCTTAAAAGCTTATAAACAAAAATAAATAATCCTCAAGGTCTAAAGCACTTTCGCAATGCTAAAAAAATATTTTTGTTTTTCTTAATTTAATTAAAGTGTTTTTTCATTAATAATATTAGACGATACATTTTTATTCTATAATAATTATTTAATCAAAAATTATAAAAAATCTTACTTTTTTTGAAATGAACAAATGTTTAATTAACAAATAATTTTTTTTTAAATTAATGACATATTATCAGAAATTTAACTGATTATTTTTTTGTTTAATTTCGGATAATTTGTCAGCACAAATATTGTTGTAGCGCGCCTAACTGCTTGCCATTAGCTCCTTAAATATTATTTGTTATTATATTGTTGCTAAGAGTTTATTATTCTATTTAATTAGCGCCAAGGAGTAATCAAACATAATATAAAAGAGAATAAGAAAAAGCTAAGGATGTATCTTTTGAGCGAGTTAAATAAAGCATTTTTCAAGGACTTTATCTTTTATTCAATCCTATTTTTGTGCTAACAAATGTCAACCAAACGTGGAAGACCAACCACCCGGCAACAATTTGGTGCCAAACGGGAGGAACAGTCAACTTCAGCTGCTGCCAAAAAAATACGAATGGTTGACGCGCCGCCTGTCGTTCCATATCCAAAAGCTATTTGTTTACCACCGCATATTTCAATGCGAACGTTTGCGGGGAGTGAAGAAGAAGATTTAGGGTTAGGGTTGATTTGAGCACGACAATTGATTGATAGTCTTCCTCCTAACCAAATAGACTCATGTGTAGAGATCATACACGAATTAAAACAGATGTTCGACAACCAAACACCTGACAAGCAGCTCTTGGAGCTCAGCAAGATTAAAATGAAGCCTGATGAAGATATCAACTTGTTTGGCCTTAAAAACAAAGCCATGGTCCAAAAGACTTATCAAGGTCTGGATATCGCTAACTGGGAAAGACTCAGCGTCTCATATTTTATTGGAGCTCTTGAACCTGAGATTGGGAAGCGCGTAAGAGGGCGTAATCCAGTCAACATGGCCAAGGCTCTCAAATATACTAAGCAATACGAGCTAGAAGGTATTGGTAAAGTTGCAACCAAGGACAAAAAAGATAAGCTGATGGTTGCGTCCCAAAATGACCAAAAAACGAAACAAGAACATGTGACTTTAAATTAATAAATAATAATAATAATAATAATAATAATAATAATAACAATAATAAATATCTTTTATTAAAAACTTTTATCTATTTCTTTATTTTATTGTCTATTTTTAAATATCTGAATTCATAATAAAAAGCAAAAAAAAATCTAAATTCTGACAAAAAAAATTAATTGTTCATACGTAAAAGAGCGTCAAATGGAACTCCAATTTAGCAATACACTTTTAGCATATCATCGAATGTATTTGGAAACATAAAAATGATAAAAATTAATTATTTAGAACGAAACCTATAAGGTGCCTATAAATTCTATCTGTAAAACAAATAGCTCCAAATTTCGTTAATGTTATGTTTTGGTACAAAAGTGCATTTAACATTTGACTGAATAGATTGCTAAAAATGATTGATTTTTAGAATTTGATAAATTATCAATGGTCTAAATCGATAAAAAATTTTTAAAAATGATGCTTGATTTGGCATAATTTGAATTAGCTGTTTTGAAAAGAAAAAATTCAACCAATTTTGATTAAATTTATATTTTTTTAATTTGTTGTTTATTTTGTTGTTTATTGATTAATTTAATACGAAAAAAAATTAAAATATTTACAAAAAATACTAATAATAGTTAATAAGTTTTGCTTTTCTAAAAAAAAAAAAAACTAAATCTAAAATAAAATTATAAAGAAACGTAACAATAATAATAATATTTAGTTTAAATTTCGATAACAAGTTTATTTTCAAAATTTTTAAAATATAAGTAAAATTAAACAAAAATAATAAAATAAAATCGGTAATGGATTAATTGTTAATGCACAAACAAATGACAGTTTTCACAAAAAATATATCTTTATTTCTTTTTTTCTTTTAATAGGGAAAAAAGTGAAAAAAAGAAATTAACATTTCTGTTCTAATAAGATATTTAGAAAAATGCTGAAACACTATTATGAGTGTATTTTTTAGAACGAACAAAAAATAAAGTATTAGCTTAGTTTATTAATAAATATATAACATCGAATAAAGATAAGTAAACCATTAACTTTATTTTAAATTAGACAAAAAAAAATCAAAAAAAAAAAAAAAAAAAACAATCATGAACAATTATCGATAGCAAAACAAGCAAAAAAATAAACTAAAACTAAATACAAATTTTGTGTATAACCTCGACCCGACGACTCAAACATTCAACCATCTTAACCAAATGGAGCAATCAAACAATCAACTAACCAATCCAGTGTAGCAGTAAACATGATATTCTAAATTCATTGTTGTGGCATTAGATTTTGTTCGAATTGTTCAAATAGCTGATGTTGCTCACTCATGTCTATTTTACCGGCTGCTTCTTCACGTCTTTTTTTCTCTGCTTCGCGCATCTCTTGTATTGACATTTGTCTTGATTTATTAGCCTCACTACCACATGAATTGCTAGCACTAGTGTGTATTAGCTCGTTATTTTGACATTTTGTATTAACATCGCTATTGCTTGTTGTACTTGGTGTTGGTGTTGACTGTGATAGTGTTGATGTTTGTTGTGGTGGTGGTGGTGGTATTGGTGGAGGCGATAACGAAGAATTAGGTGAACGGCCACTAATACTGTTCTCTTGTTTATTTTCCGAAATGGGCATATTTTCTTGTTCGTTCGTTTGTTCACTACTATTTTCGGTCTTTGTCTCTTCTTTCTGACGTTGTTCTTTTAGACGTCGTTCTTTTTCAACCAATTGCATTTTATATTTTTGAAATGAATCACCAGCAATATTTATTGTATTTACACTAATAGTCGATTTATTTTCCTGTATATTTTTTAATTGAGACCATGATCCTGTTGGTATGCTGTTGAGTAATTTTCTACTATTAGGATCATTTTGATTTTTTTGTTCTTGATTAGATAATGATGTTGATATTGGTTTAGATTCGTTCTCTTTTTCTTTTAACACATTATCATTTTCTTGATTTTTGTTGTTATTATTATTATTATTATTAGAAGTAGCGGTGGTGGTGGTGGTAGTAGTAGTAGTAGGAGGAGGAGGAGGAGAAGTTGTTGATGTAGTGTTGGTAGTAGTTATTGTATTGAGGTTGTTAACTTTGATATTATCTTCCCCCTTCTTGTCATCATAATCTTCATCGTCATCGTCATCATCATCATCTCCTAGAAAAAATTTTGCACCTTTATTTACACCATCTCTATGTGTACTATTTTGACTAGATGAATCATTTTGATTCAATTGAGCATTTCCGTTTAAAGTTTGAGGTGTATTGGTCGGTGTTAAAGGTGTCTGCTTTGCAACAGAGTTTTGTCTAGCAATATTATTGTTATTAATCGAAGCAAATGGATTTGTTGGAGTAAGAAGTTTTTGTTGTGGTAAAAGAAGTGGTGTATTTGGCTTGATTAATGGATTATTGGCCAATGATGGCTTAGACGAAAGACTAGCGAGCTGTGTTTGTTTTTGATTGTTAATTTCTTGTTGTTTATTTTTATCTTTAGCTTTATCTTTATTGTTTGTGTCCATTTCGGAATCAGATGAATCTGAACCAGATGATGAAGAAGACGAGCCTGATGAAGATGAATCATCATCGTCATCATCGTCCGAACTACTTGAGTCCGAACTAGAATCAGATAAATTATTCGAATCTTTTTTATTTTGAGTATTTTGTTGCTGTTGTTGTTGTTGATGTTGTTGATTTGATTGATTTAAAATTTGATTACTATTACTATTACTTGTATTATTAGTTATTTGTTTTGACGTTTCTAATGAATTCGACTTGTTCTTATTTGTTTTTTTACTCGAAGACAATTCTCGCTGTATTTGGCCTAGCTTTCTTTCAATTTCTTCTTTTTTATTCAAATCAGTACTATTTGTGATAGGAGCATTGGCTGATTCTGTTGTTGAATTGTTAGTACCAACATTTAGTTGTGTATTATTTGGTCCATTTGATTGACTTGGTTGTTGTCGTTTAGTATACGGTTTACGTGGTTTCTTGTTTACACTTGATGAATTTAATTTATTTGCTTGTATAAATAGAGCATATGAATTGTTATTATTTAGTACAGAACTAACATACAATTCCAATTCTCGAAGAGTGCTTTGTTTTAGTGTTTCGAAATCGATCTCGATCTCGTCAGGATTTGAATCTCGTAGAGAAGGCTCACGTGCTTGTATTATTTGAACAACTTTGCCCAAACGTTCGCCAGGCAATTTGTTAATGTCAATGCTTAGTTGACGTTTTTCGTCATAAGTCATTGCTGATTGATTTAAATTTAATAAAGGACTACTAATTGATTCATCTTGTTTCGTAATCGTAATATCAACATCCTGTTCGGTTTGTTTTGGTTTGTTAGCTCGTTGCTTTTTAACAGGTGTACTCTGTGGAGTCGATGTGGCACTTGATACTAAAGCTTGTGATTGTTGTTGAATTAGCATTTGTTGCTGTTGTTGTTGTTGTTGTTGTTGCTGAAAAAAAGCTGAAGCAAAAGCCATATTGGCCGCGGTTACTGTAGCTGAGTTATGCTGATTATTTGACTGCGTTTGTTGTTGTACACCGGGTTTTGTTTTAGTCGACTTTGAATGCTGCTGCTGCTGCTGCTGATGATGATGATGATGGTGATTCTGTTGTTGTTGCTGTTGCTGAAGTAGTTGTTGTTGTTGCTGCTGTTGTTGTTGTTGTAAAGTTTGTAATAGTAATTGTTGCTGATGATTGGCATTTGGTGATATTTGATTTGTATTATTAGATTGTTTGTTTGTCTTGGAGGGAGTTTTAGATTTTTGTTGTTGTGATATTAGACTGTTATTGAGCATAGCACCGGGTGCCGGAGCTGCATTGTTAATGCATACTGAACTAGCTGAATGAGGTGTAGACAAATGTTTTGTCTGATGATTATGTTGATTATGCTGATACTGCTGTTGATACTGTTGTTTGTCTGATGTTTGTAATGAACAAGATTGCTTTTTCTTTTTTTTCTTGCGTTGTTTTTTTTGTGTTAAAATGGCCAATTGATTATTTATTTGTTGTAATTGTTCTTGCAACTGTCTCATTTGACGTTCATAATCGGAATCTTCGGAATCTGACGAAGCACTTGATGATTCTGAATCACTTGGATTATTATTTATATTATTATTAATATTATTATTTATTGACATCATAATCACATCACTAGAACCATTATTGGCAATATTATCAGATGTGTCATTGCGTGATTTTTTTTTCGCTACCGATTGAAGACTTGACGTACTTGGCTTTCGTTTTGGTGTATTATGAACAATTTTAGACGTTGTTTTGTTCAACGAATTTGGTGTTGTGTTTTTAATCGATAGAGCAGGACTAGTTGTATTTGATTTTGATTGTATCGATTGATTTGAATCACGACGTTTAACAAGCTTATTTGTTACCGATTGGGATGCTGTTAAATGTGATGGAGCAGGTGTTGGTTTTGGCATTTTGCCAAAGCGTATTTCAAATGCATCTTCCAAACGCTTAGCCATGTAAACGACATCTGAATCGGGTGGATTGTATCGATAACAATTCGTAAATATTAGACGCATGTCTGATGCAAAATCGGTCGGTGTTGCATATTCTTTTTGTTCTAGTTTACGTTTTACAGTACTCATGTCCATTGGATGGGTAATTATGTCATAATAATCGACCAAACCAAGTCCTTTTACATCAACTGGTTTATAAAACGGCCAAGCGTATTCCAAATGGCGTTTTGAAAATAGCTCTTTTAACAATTGATTGCAATATTTTAACTGTGATGTATTGACTGATGACGATATTGCTGGGATTGATGATGAATTGACATTATTATTATTATTGTTGTTTAAATTTGCTGTTGTGGTTGTATTTATAGATAATGGAGTGTTTAAATTTTGAGCATTATTATTATTATTATCACAAGATGATGAATTTATGTTTGCTGAAATATCGCTTGAAGTAGTTGTGTTTATTATGCCATTAATTTCATTTGAATCAACAATTTGATCATACTTTGGTTTTTTAATTTTACGGTTAGACTCGCGTCGAGTTTGTATCTGATTGTCGTAATTGTTTATTATTGTTGTTGAATCAACATTTGAATCATATTCGTCTAAATGTTCACTTTTAATCGATTGAAGTTGATGTTGATTTGATTTGCGTTTTAGATTGGCATCATTAAACGAATTTTCTTTAAACATTTCTATATGCTGATGTTGCTTAATGGACGGATCAATTTGGTCAATTTTATTGTTGGTATTCGTATTGGTATTGGTGTTAGTGTTTATGCTGTTGTTGTTATTGTTGATAATGTTGTTTGACTTGGGTTTTGTATTTAATTGATTTAAATTATTGGCGAGATGAATTTGATTGTTGTTTATGTTTATGTTAGTCGATGATTGAGACGAGCTGGGAGATGTGGACGAAGCGGCAGGTGCACATGAGTGAGAAGACGATCGAACAGAAATGTTAACCGGTGCAGAACTTGACGATGAGGAGGAGGAGGCGGCGGCAGAAGTCGACGTGGCTTCATTCGGAGATGTCGTATTTACAATCGAAGATCCTCCACCTGCCCCTGCTCCTGCGCCAGCAATTGTAGCTGTTGTCGTCTGAGAGTTTGACAATGAGTTCGCATTTAGCTCGTGTTCATTAGGCGGCATTGCAGCTATTTTTTGCAAGAATATTTTCTCAAGAGTTTGGGCCATTATAACCACATCTTCACCAGGTTTATTATATACATAACAATTGTTAAACATAAGATTTATGTCTTGGATGCACTCTTTACTCGATGTGTAATAGTTGGCTTCCAGACGATGCTTTATAGTACCAAGATCCATTGGATGCGTAATTATTCGATGATAGTCGGGCAAATTCAAAGCCTCGGCATCGACCGGTTTTTGAAAAGGCCAAGAGAAATTGTGTTTCCACAACGCTTTGATCACATTTTGTTGTATAAATTTAAGTTGATTTGTTTGACGTCCGCGCTGATTTTCATGATTAAATTGTTGTTGCTGCGACACGCCATTTGACGATGACGACACTTTAGTCATTATTCAAATATCTATCTAATAATTAATAAGTACGTACGTGAGTCTTATGTGTTTCTTTATTTATATATATATATATATATGTATATCTGTGTCTATTTATTTAAATAGTCTAAACAATTTTATTATCTTTTGTCTTAGTCGAGTATACATATATTTATATTAATTATATGTTGTTTAAAGGGTTAAACACAGATCAACTATTTCGTTAATTTTAAATGAACTTGGACCAACGTGTATAGTCGTGTGTCTATCCGTGTCTATGTGAATATATATATATATATTAGTATATATGTATGTATGTTTATGTTAGTTTATGATTGTGAGTTATGATTCACTTTGTTTTGAAATTATTTTAGCCATTTAATGTATACACTGAACATTGTTATTGAGATTTTATGTGGCAATTATTTCTAAATTTTTGAGAAAAAGCTATAAATTAAGCGTGAGTTGTGTACGAGTAATAAATTAGTTGGTTAAAACGAAAATAATTTTCGAATGATTTTTAAAGAGGCCTAGTTATGCTTGTGTGTGAGTGTTAAAGAGTTTGAAAGAGAATATGGCCTGGCGATGAAGAGAGAGAGAGAGAGAGCGAACTTGAAGAGAAATGGAGGAAGGAGGGTTAGAGAGAGAGAAAAGAGAGAGAGAGCAATACAATGAAAGAAAAACTGAAAAAAATCTAAACTTAACTAGGCTTACGTTAGAAAATGTTCTTTCATATTTATAGTGTTTTTCGACATAGTTTTATTTTATTGTTGATGTTGTTGTTAGATTTATATTTTGATCAAATTTTAAAGCATATAGACCCACTCACGCACGCTCTATATTCAATATACATAATTTATGCAGATATTTTTTCCAATTATGTTTATGATCGAAAAGAGCGAACAATGAGTGAATTGACTCTGCAATTAAGTGTTGACAAAGCTTTGACTTATAATCCAAAGCAATTAAAAAATAAAAAAATTATTTATTGTTTTAAAAATTTTATTTAATAAAATGTTGTGTGATGGGCAACGATACCAATTCCATATTCAGTTGTCTATTAATCTATTGATGGTATTTCAATTTTTTTTAAATTAAATTAGTTTAAAAAAAATTAATACCGATTAAACCCTATACGGATCGGATAGTATCAATTAAATATTTTAAATCTTTTAATTACCTGAAAAAGTATAGCATTAACTTTGAAATTTGGGATCGAAAACACAATTCTTTTTTTTTTAATTTTTTTTCTTTCATTTTCTTCTTTTTTTTCTCTTTCTATAGAAAAATAACAACTAAATAACTATACATAGATTCAACGTAAACGAGCCCAACAAATCAACAAAAAAAAACAATATATAAATGTTAATTTTTTTTGTGCATTAAAACATAATTAATCAAGTCTGCTAAGTTAACTCACATTGTCTTTAACTGTTCAACCTTTTAAATTATTTTTAAATTAACAAATCAAACATAACATTTTTAGAAATAAAATTTTGCCTTTTTTTCGTCAATTACAAAAAAAAATAAATACTTAAATTAATGAATTTTTAAAAATTGTTGCCAAGATACTTTTAAACAACTAATGCTTTATAATAAATTTAAAAACTTGTTTATAAAAAAATTAGTTTTTTTTAAATTTCTAAAAATATTTTTTTTTATTAAAACGATAAGTCAGTTACTAATTCTGCTTGAAAATTATATATTCTAATAAATTAAAAGAAATTTTTTTAAAAAAAATATACATTATTTTTATCAATTTAAAAAAAGTTAAAAAAAAAATTATTTCGAATTTTTTCATCTGCTTTAAAATTTTTTGCACCAAAAAAATAAATTTTACAATAATTGGTCTAAACTCAAACACAATGAAAACTCTAAATTTATATTTAAACAAACTTTATTAAAATAAAATAAAAATAATTAAATTAATCGAATACTTAATTAATATTGTTTTTTAAACATTTTTTACTTTTTTGTGATCTCAATAAAACAAATTAGAGACAAAAATCAAATGTTAAATTTTTTTGTTGAAAATTGCTTTTTTCCTCATAAACTAAAATGAATTGTTAATATTATTACTTTTGCTTCTATAGTAAAAGGAATCCTTTTTTTTTTTAGAAAAAAAATATTAAACTATACTTTATATTTTTAGATGCAGATTTTCACATTGAAAATTTTTTAATTTAATTTTTACATCATTTTTAAATAACAGAATTTAAAATTGTCAAGTTTTTTTTGATTAATTTAAAAAAATAATGTTATGTTATTTTTGAACTAGCCTCATTTGTTCAAAGCATTTTTAATTAATTAAAAAAATCAAAATAAATAAAAAGAATTGAATAAAAATAAAAATACAAAAATAATAGTTTTTTAAAGATGCAATCAAATGATATTTCTATAGAGCAGTTATTGAAAAAATATTCTTCACTAAAATTCAACGACACTAAAACAAGAGTAATTTAAAAATTTTCATTAAAAAAATTTTACAAAATTCTAATTTTCAGATTGTCTGTGAATGGACTGGACATGAGATACCTGTTAATGTCAATAGTATTCTATCATATGTAAATGGAAATAAATATAAACAAATAATGAAGAAGAATATAGACTCAGTTAAGCTAAAAGAGATGTCTGAATTTTTGGTTACACCAAAAAATACTAAAAGAATGTGATTAAAAGCTAATGTGTTTATTTATTTTAAAGATTATTAATTTTAATTTTTCAAAGAAATCAACTATTTTGTAATCTTACACTAAAACACGTGAATAAAAGACCAGATCACATTGAAAATCACCTTAAAGGAAGACGATTTCAAAAAGCCTATAACCACTGTAAAGTTTAAATTTTTGTTGTTTTTTAGCTTGTACCAGTAAAAATACTAAATTTTAAATTTCCAGGGATCTATTGTAAAGAGAATAATATCAAATTTGTTCCTTTTTCAAAACAGCTTACATTCAAAAAAAATGATGAAAGCGATAGTGATGCTGAGAGTCAAATATCTCAAGATAGTATGAGTGATTTGTTTCCAAGTAAAAATAAAAAATCATATGGATTTCATATAGGTAAATGTAAATTTTCAAAAAGATGAATTGTTGGACTTAGTTAAAGAAGACCATAATGAGAGCGATTGTGGAAAAATGTCTGAGAATCTAGAAGAATTGGATATACAAAAAGAAACAATAATAAAAAAAAGAAAATTAGACTCTAAAGTGATTTTAAAGAATAATTTAAATCAATCAATATTTAAAGAAAATTATTTTATTTTTTTTAGCTAAACAAAATACAAAAAGTAGAACCCAGACGCAAAAAAAAATAATTTAAAATAAATACATTTTATTAAATTAATTTTTTTACTAACTTAAAAATAGCTAATATTTTAAAACTAAAGTTAAAATTTGATCATAAATATTATCTCAAAAGCTTATTCATCAGTTTGGAATTTTTTTTCAATCAAAAAATTTAAAAACATTTTCTAACTTGAAATCAAATTTATTTTTAAGTAAAGTTACGACAATGACAAGTTAATTCTGCTATTTAAAAATATTAAAATTTTTTCCAGAATAACTAAATAGATGAAGAAAATGAAATATTTTCCTAAAAAATGTACACACTTCTATCAGGACTTTATGAATATTTGACACAAAAAGATGATTATTTTTTACTCTTACTTGGACTTGATAATGCTGGTAAAACCACATATCTCGAACAAGTAAAGACCAAATTTACACCAAATTACAAAATGATGAATCCAGCTAAAATAACTTCAACTGTTGGATGTAATATTGGAAAAGTAGAAATTGGAAAAGTTCGCTTAAACTTCTGGGTAAATTACTATTTAAAACTTTGACTTGTGTTATTTATGAATTTTTCAAAAAAAGGATTTAGGGGGACAAGAAGAATTGCAGTCACTTTGGGACAAATATTATGCTGAATCTCATGGAATAATTTATATGATTGATTCAACTGATCGTCATCGACTTGAAGAGTCCTGGTTAGCTTTTGATAAAATGATCCAAAATGAGCAGTTAATTGGATTACCACTTTTAGTCGCATGTAACAAACAAGATCTAAACGAGTGCATGAGTGTGCCAGAAATTAAAAAAATGTTTAATAAGAGTGCAGCTAATATTGGTTTTAGAAATTGCATGGCAACAGCAACCAGTGCATTAACTGGAGAGGGTATTAACGAAGGAATCAATTGGATGAAAGAATGCGTTGAAAATAATGCAGTTAAACGCCCACCCAAAGAATCAAAGATTGCTTAAGTTCTTACTTAAATTAAATTTTTTAAAATTCTGTTTAGAAATTTATTCTTAGATTTAAAAATATATTTTTATTATTTTTATAAAAAAATTTAATTAAAATAAAAAAAAAATTAGCTATCTATTAAATTATTGTTGTAAGCAATAAAATAAAAAATTAAACTGAATTAGGTAATTAAATTACTTCTGAATTAGTCTGATTTTGATCGTTATTAATTATTTAGGCCTTCGTAGAATCTTTTGGCAAAATCAAGATTATTATACTATTCTAAATGAACACATTTTCATAATTATAAGAATAATGATAATAATGATGAGCAACAGTAGGATACCTGCGGAGCAGGACTCGATTTAGTTTGGCTATTGTAGCTGAAAAAAAATAATATAATTAGCGCGTGTTGAATTTAGTTATCTTGGTCTATACATAAAAATAGTAGCGTTTCATTTATTTAAGGAAAAAATTTTTTATTTTCTACCGTTCTTCTTATTTTTTTCTCAGAAAAAAACTATTAATAATTTTTTGTTATTTCAGAAAATATTTTTAAATATTAATCTTCTTTACCAATTAATTTAAGAAAATTGTTTTAATTTTCTGACCCTCTGTTTGAAAAGAAAAAAAAGAAGAAAAATTTTAAACATTTCTTGACTTTCAAAAATCATGTAAAAGTAATCAAATATTTAAATAGTAAGTATTAATAAATTAGTAGTAGTAAATAGAACACCAACTTGAACTATCGCTTGTCGCTGCAAATAATCCTTAATCCAGGCGTCCAGTTTTTCCTTAAAACTATTTAAACTGTGTGCATTTACAATATCTGTTGGTAGTTTGTTCCAAGTTGTCACAACTCTGTTTGTCAGGAAATTAAATCTTGGTTGAAAATATTTCAT
>PJRA01000401.1:385980-399167 GCA_016987375.1 Brachionus koreanus
TTTTATTTCATAAAGGTAGTTGAATTTATTTAGTCTTTATTTTAATATAAATTTATGATTAGAATTCATCTGATTCTAGAAATATTAGATAATATTTAATTAACTTTAAAAAAAATTTATCTACTATTTTATCACACTGACAAACAATCAACCATTTTTATTCATAATTTTTCATTATTGCAATATTTTAGTTTTATTTTTTATCATAATAAAAAAACCTCTAGTAAAACCTATAGTAAGAACATAAACTAATTTTTATATGTATAGAATATTTTTTTGTTAAATATAAAGAATTAAACAAGTTATACGACATGATTGGCAAATATTGGCATTTAAAGAACATAGCACATTTGTTTTGGAAAAAACAACTGATCTAAAATAATAATTTATGTACTATTTTTTTTCATTTTCTATTTTTTTCTTTGGTTAAATTATAAAATTTTATTCTTGTTCTTGCAAAATAAAAAAAAATTATCTATTAAAAAAAATAGTGTAGCCTAAAATAGCTTGTCACAAAGCACTTCGTTTCTTTTTTTCACTTAATATGTTTACTTAAGACCGAGGCATTTCGATGGACAATTAACTAACTCTAGTCAAACATTATAAATCGCAAAATATTTTTTTTTAGATTTGATGAATGAATTTTGGCAAAATAGAAATAAAATTTTTCTAAACAATGAACCAGGACTGCATAGAGATTGTCAAATGCGTATTGGAAACAATGCTTTATTTATTTGGACCAGTGATTGCCATCAGTTCGGCAAGACAAGGCCAAAAACAATGGATCAAATGTGAGATTCTAATATCAATGGTTATGGGCCTCATATTTTACATAAAACCTGAGCTATTTCTATCAATAGTGGTACTCTATGGAAATATTTTTCAAATTTCTAATTAATTTCGAATTTAAATTCAGATGAACCAACAATATGAGCAAAAAGAATATCACTACTTTTTATGCATGATGTACGGCTTCTATATAATATATTCTATACTAGTACCCCTTTATCTGCTTAATTCAATGGACAGATCAGTCTTTTATGGACACCATTGGTCTAAAGTTGTAGTAAGTATTTTTTTCCATTTTATTTTATTAATAAAAAGCTAAAAATCTAATTGTTCTAAAACCAAAGTCAAGTACTCTGCTTGTATTCAATGACATAATTTCTTATAATATTAAAGATGGCCCCTGGAATTATAAAGTAAATATCAAAATTTTATTCAAATTAAAAAAAAAAAAATTATATTTAAATTTAAGTATCTTTGC
The DNA here is from genome assembly GCA_016987375.1 of Brachionus koreanus. Classification (NCBI taxonomy): domain Eukaryota; kingdom Metazoa; phylum Rotifera; class Eurotatoria; order Ploima; family Brachionidae; genus Brachionus; species Brachionus koreanus. The sequence goes on from PJRA01000401.1 coordinate 387,248, forward strand.
TTGTTCACCAGCTATCACATTGTAAATTTATTAATTAATTTCTATTTTCTGAGAATTGAAGACAAAGCATGGGGCAGACATCCGTATTCGGACAAAGTAGATGTAATAGCTCGCATTGACTCTTTAATTTATCTTATAACCGGAGTGCTTGTGTATGCATTTCCAGATAAAGTTATGCTAGATTTGGAAGAAACACAAGAAAGTTACACTACGCTATGTAGATCATGTGCGGCTCTTATTCTATCGCTTAGTTTTGAATCTTATTGTCTTTCGGAATTTTTGTTCCTTGGTGACAAAAAAAACTTTATGTTTGCTCGAGTCTTGGGCAGTTTAGCAAAAGCATTTGTAATCGTTCATGCCAGTTTGTATTGGAAAATTTTTTCGCTTAATTCTTTCCTCTTACTTTTTGCCTCTAATGTTGTTTACAATTTAGTTGTAGTTTACGGCTATTTGGTCACTCCCAATCATCCTAAAGAAAAGTTAAAAAACGACGAATAAATTTTGTCTTAATTCTTTTTTTTAATTTTTTCTTTTTAGTTTTTGTGTAAATCAATTTTAAATAAAGTTTTGATTTAAAGTTAATTGATTTATTTTAGTTATTTTGTATGCCAAAAAGAACCTTTGAAATCAAACTCAAAATGCTTAAACGGATCAGTCACATGAGATTATATTATGAATTAGAAATTTCAAGAGGTTTCTTTGACAGAAAATGTGGTCTAAAATTTTCTAAGGAAACAAACAAAGAAGAAAATTTTTAATTAAACAAATTAAATTTTTTTAAATAATTTATAAGTGAAAAATATTTTATATAATTTTATACTCCATTGATTTTTTCAAAGGTTAAAAGCAAAATTTTTTCAGCTTAAACAATGTTTTAATCACCCATGCAAAGTATGTTCAAAAATTGACAATTTGTTGATATTTGAAATTTGAAAAATAATTTTTTTTAAGTGCTCTGCTTCGGAAAAAATTGCTCTCGACTTCAATTACGCATCTCGGAGATTATGATGTTTCAAAAATCACTCACATTAAAATTATTCTTTAGAGATTTTGTTGCGAAATAATGTGAAATCGATTTAAAATTTAGTAGAAATTTCTAGAGTTTTTTTCTGACGGATTAAATATCATTACTTTTAATCAAAAATTTTCTAAAAAAGTTTAATAATTTAGTTCATAATTTTTTTTTAAATTTATTTTGCAAAAAAAGTTTATGCTAATATTAAAATTAATTTAAATAAAACATGATTTTTAAATTATTTATTAGCGAAAAATAACAAAAATATTTTTGTTGTTGTACAGATTAAATACATGATGATTAATCAGTTAAGGTGTTGTAAGTAAGTATGACATATAGCTATAATTTATGTAAAATAGAAATTTAAATTTAATTTTAATTCTACAGTTATATTAGTTTTCTTGACTTTGCAAGGATTATTTTTCTCAAGATTGGATTCATTAGAAATTTTAGATTAAATAAAACTTAGCCATCATTAATCGGTCATAAACAGTAAGACTTTAAGACTTTAACATGCTTAATCTTTAACCTTTTTCTTTAAACTAACTTGATCTAATCAGTGTTTACTTCATTTTTTAATTATTTAATCAGAGAAAATAAATTTTGTTTCTACAGAACCCATAATTTTGAAGTAGCTTGTCGTGCAGTAATTTTAATATTGCTCAACTTGCTCTGTTGGTAATCAGCTTTCATGGCCATTCAAGATTACATGCATTTGAGAAAATGATTGTTTATATTATGTATAAAAGATTATATAATAGAAATTTAGATTTTTTTAAACTAATTGATGATTATTCTATTAAATTCAGTCAATTAGTCAATTTAAAATTTTCAATGCTAAATCAAATATCATCCTTCAAACTTATTGTTGAAAATGTCTTGTTAATTTTTTCAAAACTCTATTTAATCAAGAGAATAAGTTTTTTTTTTTTGACAAGTAACTTTTTTAATGTTGATTTATTTTAGCTTTCGTGACTAATTAAAAGCATAATTTTCTTCTTTTTTTTTTTAAAATTGCCAATTACTAATAATCAATTTTATCCAAAATTTTACTTAATTTAAAAAAATTTAAATTACGCATAAAATAAGTAGCTAAAATTAATTTAAATACATAGACAAGCTTTTTATTAAATTATCATTTAATAAAAAATAGGAGAAAATATTTTTTTTTGTTTTTTTTTTATTTTAAAATAATAAAAATAGACTTTGAAGCAAAAATATTTAATAAATTATACTAATTTATTACAAAATTTCTAAATTAAGAAGAGTTTTTTATTATTTATGATTACTTTTTTTTATTAATTTTTTTTCTTTTGTAAAAAAAGTATTATTATTTCGAGCCCAATTTAATTTAGCTAAATTTACTCATGACTATGACAATCAATAAAGATATTTAATTGCATAAGTTTGCCAAAGAGCTGCATGCATTCTGAACAAGTTTTTGTTCATAATTTCTAAAATTTATGAAAATTAAATGAAAAATCGATAAAAAAATGTTTTTTTTTTTTCTATTTTGTTTCGACTAAAAATTTATATTTTCTTTTTATTTAATCAAAGTACTTTTTATTATTGTTTAGCATTATTTAGATTATTTACTAAGTGACACAATGTCTGCTGGTCTTCAATTAATCGTTGGCCAAAGTAAACTTTTATTTTTTAATTTAAACGAAAAAAAAAAAATATTTTTTTTGTGCAGAAATAATGAATGATGTGCTTCGTGCTGACACAGTGAGAAAAAAAGGCGACTGGAAGGTGTTGGTCATGGACAATTTGGGCATGAGGATTATTTCGTCATGCTGTAAAATGCACGATATAATGAGTGAAGGAGTAACCAGTGAGTTGAATTTTAATTTGGAAAATAATCTTAAAATTAAATAAAAAGTTGTTGAGGATATTATGAAGAATAGAGAACCATTGCCACAGCTAGAGGCCATTTATTTGATTCAGCCAAATCCCAATTCCATAGAACGCTTTATTAAAGACTTTGATTCAAACAATGTTAAGTATCGGGCAGCGCATTTGTTCTTCACTGAGGGTTGTAACAACGAGTTGTTTAACAAGCTGTCAAAATCGAGGGCTGCCAAATACGTTCAAACTTTGAAAGAAATAAACGTGGCATTTCTTTCGGCTGAAAGACAAGTTTTCTCGCTAGACTCGCCTGATACTTTTAGAATATTCTATCAGAATAAAGATCAATACAGAGCTGTTCATTTGGAACGAATTGCTGAACAAATTGCTACTTTGTGTGCTACACTTGGTGAATATCCTTCTGTTAGATATCGATTGTAAGTTTTTTTTTCTTTATTTGAAAAAAAAATTTAAAAAAAATTAAAATTCTTGAAAATTTTTTTCTTCTTCAAAAACATTAAATTGTAAAAAAATGCTTAAATTGCTGCTTTCAATTTTTTATTACCTTTTAATTTTAATTTTTTACCATACGTCAAAAACCTATTGTCTCAAATTTCACATTTTTATTAGGGGAAAAATTTATTTTTAATTTACCAAATTTCTACAATTCTAGTGTTAAAAAAAGAAAAAAAACATTTTAAAAAATTTATTTTTTTTTTACTATTAATTTTAAATTAAACAAAAGAGAGCATCAGCCAAACAATGAATTTGCCAATTTGATTCAGCAAAAACTTGATCAGTACAAAGCCGATGATCCGTCAATGGGAGACGGCGGCGAAAAGAACAAATCTCAACTATTAATATTAGACCGGGGTTTTGATCCAGTGTCGCCATTGTTGCACGAATTGACCTTTCAAGCAATGGCCTATGACTTGCTCAATATAGAAAACGATGTTTATCAGTATATGAGCCAGTCAGGCGATTCAAATCAGACAAGTACTAAAGAGGCTATATTGGACGAGAGCGACGAGCTTTGGATAGAGTTTCGTCACCAGCACATTGCTATAGTGTCTCAAAATGTGACCAAAAAGCTCAAGGACTTTGCCAATTCGAAGCGAGCGTCCAACACGGACAAGCCGACCATGAAAGACTTGAGTCAAATGTTGAAAAAAATGCCACAGTATCAAAAGGAATTGAGCGCCTATGCGCTTCATTTGAGTTTGGCCGAGAGTTGTGTGACCGCGTTCAACAACAAAATAAAACAATTGTGCGATGTTGAACAAAATTTAGCCATGGGCATGGACTCACAGGGCGAAAAAATAAAAGATCATATGAAAAATATTGTACCATTGTTGCTCGACAACGAGATCAAAACTGAGGACAAACTGCGCTTGATTATGCTTTTTTTGCTTAACAAAAACGGAATAACTGAGGAAAATTTGCAGAAATTGCTTCATCATGCCATGATACCAGAAGAAAAAAAACAGGTTATTTTAAATTTACAGCAAATTGGACTTCAAATATTGCAGGATCAAAACAAAAGACGTAAAAATATTCCACAAAATAGACGCGAAAGAGACGAGCAAAAGTATCAATTGAGCAGATGGACGCCCTATGTCAAAGACTTGATGGAAGATGCTATTGAAGAAAAGCTAGATCAGCGTCAATTTCCTTACTTGACTAACAGACCTATGGCAGGTGTCAGTTTTGGAGGATCAAGGTATTTTTTTTAAGAGAAAAATTTAAAAAAAAAAAAAACAGCCCAAATTAGTCAAATTTTTCAACAGTCTAGTAACAAAGATAATTAAATTCGGAAACAGAAATAATGATCAACTAGGGTTTTAATTCTTTTTTTTGTTATTGCCTTTACAATTAATTTAATTAAATATTTTAAGTTTTTTCTTTTCTTTTTTTTTTATTTTTTTTTCATTTAATTTTTATTTATTTTTATTAGAAAAGAAACAAAAAAAAATTAACTGAAATTTTAAATAATTTAAAAAAATTTAAGTGCACGTCCGACTTGGCACAGAAATAATGGTCAACCAGCGTCGAGAACGACGCCAAGACTTATAGTGTTCATAATAGGCGGAGTGACGTATTCAGAGATGCGTAGTGCTTATGAAGTGACTGCTGCTAATAAAAAGTGGGAAGTAATTATCGGCTCGGATCACATACTTACACCGAAAATATTTTTGGAAAATTTGGAAATGAAATACATGGACGAAAATAGAGATTGAGACTGACTGCCCATGATGTTAATTATCCCACTTTCAAGGTCTAGTCTTTAAATGTTTGTCTTTTCCGCTTACATTATAATCGTTTATATAATCCAAATTAGATAAAAAAAAGAAATTTTTAGACTCAACTAAATTTAAATCAATTATGTTACGATCAATTTTAATTTTATTATTATTTTTTTTATCTATAATTTTTTTTTCTTTTGGAATAAATAATATTGTTTTTTTCTTAATTAGAACTTTTTGTTTATCAAAATAAAAAATCAATCAAAATTTGCCTATTTGGATCCGATTTATTTTTATTTAATGAATTTAACATGATAAAAAACTTGAGTTTGTTATACAGTATGTTGCAAAAGTTTAGAAATTTTTTTCTTTGTTAACACAAAGATTGTTTTTATGTGTATAAAAGGCGGTAAAAAAATAAAAATGCGTTTTTTTTTTTTTAAATATTTATCTGTGATCAGTCCAATAACGTAAAACCAAATATACTTAAACCTCTCATTCATTATTTCAAAATGAAAAACTTAGCATTTTTTTGCACACAAACCCATACCCAAACATTTATCCATTCACAAATTGCATCTAAATTTTTCTGTAATTTCATGTTTTTAAATTTGCAAAAGATTTTTGAAGAAATTTGCATGCATAAAAATAAAGTGTAACAATGAATATTTACTTTGAAAATAGCTTTTGCAATAAATTTTTTACTTGCAAATGATTTAAAAACCTATTTTGTTTAATAATTTTTGATCATTTGTAATGATCACTTCAATTTTCTAATATTTTAAAAAGCTTTTAATAAAATATAATATAATTTTCAATTATTAAATCTTAATTTAAAAACTATAACTTGTGCTCATAATTTTAAAAATAAAATACTTATATTTTAGAAATAATAATGTTTGTGTTAGTGATGTTGGTTTTGCTTGTTATTGTGGTTAGCAAATTTTGGTAAGCCAAATATTGGTTAACCAAAAATAAAATAATAATAAATAAATTCGAATTGAATTATTTTTTATCAATATGAGTCTTGAAACTATTAAATATGCTTGTTGATATTGCTTTTAGTAAAATATTCCATTGTTTAACAGATCTTTTTTAAAAAAATTGATAATAGAGTTAAATTTTTCTTTTGATTTCTATCACAAGTTAATAAAAATTATTTGTTCTTCTCGAGTCTATTTTTTTTTAACTGTCTAACAGGATGATTTTCAAAGCTAACCAGTTGAAAAAATTGACTAGTTGGGTTAACAGGATTAATCGAATTATTATTTTTTATATTTCTATTTATTTTCTAAGTTTTAATAATTATAAAAAAAAATTAAATTATATTTAATGTTCGAAGAATAAAATAAATTGCCATGCTTATGATTCTCATATGTTAAATGCATTTTAAAATGCATACAAGGACAATTGTCCTTGGTCTCGGTTTTATTAAATTTAGTACAATAGAACAGAACAAAATGTCAACTTTTTCTTATAACTTATTCTTACAAAAAGATCAGTCAAATAAAGCCAGTTTTGTAAATATAAGCTGGTGCAACATTCAAAGTTGAACTATTATCAACAATCTGGTAAAACTCTGCAAATATACCATAGTTAAAATTTAGACAAATTTTTTCTATAGTGCATTTTGCAGAGACTTTGAACATCATTAGCAGACTTTGAATTTTGGTGCAACTAACTATGTTGCAGTTTGTTTAATTTATTTTTGTTCAATTTTTTTATTTTGAAAAAAAAAACCCTTTGTCTTCAATATCTTTGACATTTTTAATCAAGATTTTTGATCATTTCTCCTACTAAAATTTTTTTCTCGGGCACTGGATCTTTTAATTCTTGGGAGCATTTTGGTATTTTATATCAGTAGGAACATGGCAATAACAAATAATAAAAATCCTATAGTAACTTTTGTTCAGGAGATTCTAAAGTATATAATTGAGAAAAAAATGTAAGCTAAGCTACAAAAAGAAGGACTTGCTAGTTTTTGAAAGAAGCAGGAAAAGGAGACATTTTTTAAAATTATCAAATAAAATTAACTAGAAGGTCTTTTAAAATATTTTTAATATTTGGATATTATTAACTCGTTTATAGTCTTTTTTAAATAAAAAAAAAATTAGCAAAAAAAATTAGCAAAAAAAATTTCATACAATTAACGCCTCAATATACAAGAAAGTACTAATTTGAATTTTGAAAAAGCATAACATTGTTAAAATCAGATTTCATTTCTGTTTTAAAATAGAAGATTAAAAAAACTAGAATAAAAAAATTTATCATCTTATTTATTTTAAAATGTAGTTATTTTATTAATAATATATCAAAATTGAGTATCGATTAAGATACCAAATAGAAAAAAAAAATAAACAAACAAAGAGAAGAGAGAGAGAGATAGAAAGAGAGAAAAATAATTAATTTTGTGAACAAAATTAGACATGAAAAGTAGTCAAAATAGCCTTTAAGTTTAAAAAATCAAAACAACCAACAACGACAAAAAAAAAGAGAAATAAAATTATATAATCAGAAATTAGAAATGCACAACAACTCTTGCATTCATCACTATTAATTTTTTATAAACTCTACGGAATGTACCTAATAAAGTCGAAAGTCTTTTAGTCAAATATCTTAAAAGATACTTAAAACGAGTAAATAAATGAATGAAGAAAAACGCCACACTCTAACTCAATCAACTTACTAACTATACAAAGCTTTATTCGATTAAAAAAAAAAAACGAAAAAAAAAACCAAACAATGAGACAAAAATGAATGAAAAAAAATAAAATAAAGAAAAATAAAAGAAAAAATTAGTTATTTATTTAATGTTGATTAGAAGACGGCGCATCGTTTTCCGATTTCATTTGGTCGTTTTGCATAAAATTGTGCTGATGAGCGAATAATTGAGCTTGGGCTGATTTCAACGGGTCCATTAGAGCACTTAGCATAGCATTTTGATTAGACGAGATTGACATTTGAGAGTTGGCATTGGTGTTAGCCAGAGTGGGCGACGGTGACGGCGAAGAGGACTGGGCCGCGGCAGCTGCAGCAGCGGCGGCAGCCAACGGCGTCAAAAAGGGCAAATAAGAAGACGGCATTCCGTTGAAACCAGCCGCTAGCAATTGATCATAATTGCCAGCTCCTTTCAAATAGCCGAGCTGTGCAAGCAATTGATTTGGATTGGGCGCGCCCGCTTGACCAATGCCCAATGCTGCCAATGGATTTGTCTGATTTGTTTGAGTTGTTGTCGATGGTGAACAATTACGACTAGAGCTTTGTACACTTGGTTGCTGCTGTTGTTGTTGTTGTTGCTGTTGAATTGAACTAAAATTGCTACCAACGCCAATACCAGCACCACTGGTGGCAAAACCACTAGCAACAGCACTATTCTTTAACATTTCTTTGTTAATACAATTTTTTAGTTGTGCAGGTACTTTGTTTAAAAGACCGCGACGGACCTCTTGAGCAGCCATTTCTCTCATTTCTTTGCAACTAACATCCGAATAGTATGCCGTGTGCGGTGTCACTATCAAATTGGGCAAATCTCTTAGCACACCATTTGACACACTAAACGCACTCTCATTAAAATGATCAATGGCGGCCGCTTTAATCAAACCTGATCTTAGATAATTGGCCAATTGTAATTCATCAATTAGATTGGGATTTGCCGTATTGACCAGAAACACTCCGCTAGGCTTTATTGATTTTAGACTATGCTCGTTTAGCAAATGATATGAATGTTCGTTTAGACTAGCATGTAAACTAATACAATCACTTTGATGTATTAGATCATTTAGTGTTTGAGATCGATTGATGCCAAGTGAACGTTCGACTCCTTCGGCTACATTCGGATCGTAAAATGAAACGTTAAAGCCGAACACACGTGCTCTAAGTGCCACGGCAGTTCCTATTTTGCCAAGACCGACTAGACCAAGATTTTGTCCGCGTATGCGTGTGCATCCATGAGCGATTTCGCGGGTTTGCTCGGGCGTTTGTGCGCCAAGCGGTTGTGAATGCGGTACTTTTAGTTTGAGATGAAAATTATTCGAAAGCCAATTAGTGCGACGGTATAAATTTAAAATCATTGATAGAGTTGTATCGGCTACTTCTTCGACACAATAGGCAGCCACATTGCACACAGCAATGTTTAATTCAGCCGCTGCTTTAATATCAATGTTGTCGTAATTGTAGCCAATTTTAACTATTAGCTTAAGTGCCTTGAACTTTAACAAGTCTTCACGACTTAGATTAATAGTATTGTAGAGAAGAGCAGCCTGTGCCTCGTTAAGAACTTTTTCGTGTATTTCGTTAGTTGATTGAGCGTCGCAAAACGCCACTGTGGCTATGTCTTTTAGAATTGGCATTTCAACAGAACAGTCACGACCGTCTAAAAGTGCCACTAGTGGTCGTGGTTGATTCGATTGGCTATTGTGCTGCTGCTGCTGCTGCTGTTGTTGTTGCATAAGAAGAGAAGCGTTGGGCAAGTTGAATGAACCGTTGTGAGTGCGACTGGATGGAGAAGGCGAGCTGCCGGTCGGACTGTCGTAGCGAATTTTTTTCGTGGCCGGCTGTGACTCGCTTTTTATATTTTGCTGCTGCTGCTGTTGTTGTTGTTGTTGTTGTTGTTGTTGTTGTGATCCGTTTAAGTTTTGGTTTGACGAAGCCGTTGACGATTGTGTATTAGACGTGCTCGACATGTTTATATGTGTCTGTCTAAAAAATTCTCATTCTAATTATCTAATAACTAATTAAAATAAATAATAATAAAAATTATTATTTTTTTATAATGATAATAATTTAAAAAATAAAAAAAGTAAATTATTTATTTATTTGTTTATTTATTTATGTATGTATTTAGTAAATGAATGAAACGTTTTGTGTTCGAGCAAGTTCTCTCTTTTTTTTCTTTCTCTCTCTCTCTCTCTCTCTCGCTAATTGATTGTATATATGTATATGTGTGTGTGTGTGTGTGTGTGCATACGTGTACTGGAAAAATTAAAATAACTTATCTAATGGCTTAGGCCAGATTAGTCTTATCGGCAAAATAGAAAAATATAAAACTTTGAAGAACAATAATTTGCCTTACATGATTACTAAAGGTTTTTTGACTTGAATTAGTCAAAATGTGCGTGTATGTGTATGTGTATGTGTGAGTAACTAAATGTGAGTGTGAGAATGTGTGTGAACGTTTTTTTTTTTTTTTATGTTCACCATTTGTTTATTTATTTTATGTTTTTTCTTTATTTTTAATTTGCTATGATGTTATTATGCATGTTATTTTTTTCTCTTTCTTTAAGCAATATGCAAAACAATAAGTTACTTAAGTAACTGAATAACGATCGTTTTTAAATTGTCTTATAATTTAAAATAATTTTGTTTTCTATTTTTAATTTATTTATGATGAACTGATTTTAGACTTAAACATTAAAAAAAAAAGTAAATTTTAAATTGAAAATGGTTGTCAGCCTGGCGGGAAGAATTTTAATCTGGTTTCTAATCAACAAATATCGCCTACCCAACCCCATTGTGTAACTGCTGATTAAAAGTTTTTAAATTTTTCCAAAACGGTCAAATATTTTAAAATTAGCTCGATACAGATAAACAAATAGATTTTAATACAAGTTAATTTTAAATTTAAATCAGTTCAATGAATAAACGAAAAAATGGAATAAATATCAAATTTGAGTTTTAGAATTGATAGAACTGCTGAATTGTGAATGAATTTAAAATTAAAAAAGGAAGGTTTAATTAATAACCCATATATCTCAAGAATGTGCCACAAAAAAACCTTTGACTTTGAAAGCAATGAAAAATGAAATGTGTTTGTTGAAGATGATGCAAACAGAACTAAGCAAAAGGCGAGTGAGATGAGATTTGATTGAAATGTATAAAGTAGTAAGTGGATTGAAACTACCTACATGTTTTTATCCTTAAAGTTGGCTTTTTGACTGAAGCAGGAAGTTTCTTATAACTCATCCATGAATAGGCCCTTTTATCTGAGACTTTTTTTTGTTTTCGATTTACCACTAAAATAGAACTAAAGATACAATTTTTCAAAATATATTTTGACCACAAGCATTTACATGTCTCCAAAATCGCCTTCATAATTTTTTCGATGTAATCAATTATTGATTCAAAAATAAATCTGTTCAGGTATAATTTGAGAGATTTTCGAGAAGCCAAAAACAATGTCTCATAAAAAATTACTATTCAAACTGGCAAATTTTATTTTTCAAAAATGATCAAAAAATTTAAATGTGAAATTAAATTTCATAGCAGATTTTTCAATTTTTGTAAAATTTGCAAGCTTAATTTTTGAACTCTTGAAAAAATGATCGTAATTTCCAAATATGTATTTTGTGTATTTAAAATGCTTTTAAAGTTTTTATTTTAAATGAAATTTGATCAAATATTTTACTTTGTCCTCAAACTTGATTTAGAGGAATGATGAGAATGAAAGTAATCTAATGATTTTTTTTGCTTTATTATACTTAAAAAAATTAAATTATTTAAGACTGGAGGGATTATTAGACTCATTTTATTTAACTTTTTTTTTGCTTCTTTTTTCAATGATAATAAATTTTTTTTTTTAAATATATTTGATTTAAGATATAAGCTTCGTTGCTCGTCTTTGTACTTATTCAAGTCTAAATATATCTTTATTTAAATAAGGATTCCAAGCAGGTGCACAGTATTTGAGATGCGGTCTAACATATGCTTTGTAAAGCAACAAAAACGATTGAGCATCCCAATACACAAATGTTTTCTTGAGCATAAAAAGCATATTGTTAGTTTTTTTAACGCAGCTATCGATTTGATTATTCCATTT
>PJRA01000401.1:425728-440058 GCA_016987375.1 Brachionus koreanus
AGTAATTAAACAGAAACGGTGATAAAATTCCGCCCTGCTTTACGCCTTGTGTTGTATGGTATAGTTCAGACTTCACATTTCCAACTTTTACTATTATTTTTGACATATTATAATATGATATCAAAAGACGCCATATAAATAAGTCAATTTTGTTGTAAAGTTTTAAAAAAAGGCCTTCACGCCATAATTTATCTAAAAGGCTTTAGTAGCATCAAGACTTACCAGCTTAATTTCGGATTTGCCATTTACATAGTAATTGATGGTTTCATACACTGTGAAGTAAGCATGCTTGCAAGATGTTTTTGGTTGGTAACCAAATTGATTTTTGCTTAACATTGATTTGAAATCAATTTGTTGTAAAAATTAATGCCTCCATTAAAAGAGCTAATGATGTGAAAACTGATATTGGTCTATAGTCTTCAACGCTTTTCATTGTACCTTTTTTTGATATAGGCGTGACTAGTGATATGTTTAGGTCTTCCGGTACAACACCGTGTTTCATCATACCGTTGAATAGCTGAATTAACATGTCAGTGATTTGAAAACCAAAACTATACTTATACATTTCATTACTGATGCTTTCAAAACCAACAGCTTTACCAAGCTCCAAATTACTTATTCATGTCAGTAGCTCCATTTCTGTGAAATAATCATTTTTATTTTCGACAATTATATTAAGAAAGGAAATAGTATAAATAAATTTGCTAAAGATTTCAAAATTGACAGGGGTTTAATCAGTGGAAGCATCTTTAAACCTAGAATTCTTGAGAATAAAAAGAAACCTCAATGTCACTGTGTAAAATCAGCTATTGATCGTTGTCATTTTCCGGTACTTGAGACAAATTTGTTCAATTGGATCAAGAAAAAGAGAAGCCAAGGTGTTTGCCTAAGTGGTTTATCAATAAAACTTGAAGCCATGGGTTTCTTTAAAGACCTTAATCAAAATACTGCTGAAGGGAATAAATGGCAAAAATGAAAAAGTGAAGAAAATATAGAACATATTGTCAATAACGTTAGTAAAAAAGAAGTATGTCAATTTAATTGATTTACCCATCAATGCTTTTCAATGAAAAAAATTATTCAATAAAAATTTTGAAACAAAAGCCGGCAATCTGAAATTTGGTAAAAAAATTATCATACAGAGAATAAAAACGACATTAATTATTTTTTCTAATTGTGCAAAAATGGTTCTGTAAACTGTATAAAATTATTCAAATTGGTACAAACGAGTTCTATGCTCTGCAAAGCGACTTCATTTCTCTGTAAAAAGCACATCAATATATCATTATTGGATAAAATTTCCACTAAACTGCACAGTTTTTGCAGGCAGAGCTTGAAATTCATTTGTATAGATTTGTTCAACACTGTAGCGTTTACAGAACCATTTTTGGCCAACTAGAAAAAAAAATTATCGTTTTTACTTTTTTACTTTAATTTTTAAACCAAAATTTCCCATTGCCTTATAGCCCAGAGAACGAATCCTAATAACAATCTTAAGCAGGACATGTCAAGTTCTTAATCGAGGACGGTATAGGATCCTAGAATTTTTTTTTATGATTATTTACTTGATTTTTTTTTCGTTCCTGAAAGGTCTTTTTTCAAAATAATCTTGGCTACCTTGACTTTTAGCCAAATGAAACAATGTTTTTCAATTTCTTCTTTGATATATTTTATAAGTCTTTTATTAAGAGAAAAAAAAACAGCTTGAAAAATTCTTATCAAGAAAACTCAAAACCAAAAGCTGAAAATTTTATAAAGTGTATCGTTAAAAGCTGATTTTAAATTCTTAAACTTGAAAAAATAATTATATGGTTTTAGTAGCAGTATTAGTAGATCTTGTTGCGACGCCTAAAATGTACAGTGTTTGAGCCTTTTAACGAAACATTTTCTAAATTTTTCAGCTTTTTGATGCAGACTATTTTTAATAAGAATTTTTTCTTGCTGTTCTTTTTTCTCTGAATAATATGAATAAACAACTTTGAAATTACCAAAAAAAAATCAAATTTTGAAAAAATTATCGTCATTTTCATGTTACTATGGAATATTAAGAGATTACTAATAAAAAAAAAACAGGCTTATAAATATTCTTTACGTTTTACTATTTTGATTTTTAAATATTAATTTAGAAAAATTTTTATTCAAATAAAAAATTAATTCTTATGCCAGTGATTGCAAAGATTATAACCCTGATCGCTTATATCATAAAGATGAAAAGGCTGTAGAGATTGAAATTAATAGTTTAAGAAATCAAAGAAATTCAATTTTTTATATAGCAACAAGTGTAATAACAGCTCCGTTTCAATTGTTTATGAATGTACCAATCACAACTTCTATTCTTCGTTTTAATTTTAGTACATATCCACTTGAATATGTTAATTGTGGAAGTAGACAAGGCTTTTTTTTCACTGGAGATGGTGATCCGAGTGATTCTTTTAAAAGACCAAACAAAACTATAGAACCAAATTATAAAACAGGTTTTGTTCACACAAAATCATTTTGGGGTATCAATTCATCAGTTGGTTTTATTAGTTTCAATGTTACGTGCGAAGGAGAGGATTTTATAATAATTTTCGGATGGGCAATGTTGAAAGGTCAAAGAAATAGAGCTGGTTTAGAAATTAGAAAATCAGATGAAAATAATCATTTTGGTCTTGATAAGTTATCAAAATTTTTAAATATTGAACATCATGGTGGAAAAGGAAATCAAACTTGATTCAAACACAAATAAAAAATAAAATTCGAATAACATATAGTTTTTATAATGATTTTGTCGGAAAATTTCATTATAAATTGATAGTAGAGAATGACTTTGAATAAAAATTAAATTTTATGGCAGTATCTATTTTTTATAATATTTAAAATTCTAACTAAATGCTTTATTAATGTAATATAAACTCAATGAAATCAAGACATGATTTTTTACTAAATAAAGATGCTTTCCATTTAAATTCAAATGTGATATTGCTTCCAATTTGTTTTTAAATAAAGGGTCCAAAAAAGAAGATATATACCAAGAATAGTCCACTATATTTTGTTTCTTAAAATCTAGAACAACACTTAAACTTGTGTTGATTTCTTTTCTCAACTCAATTATGAATGCTTTTTAAACTATTATTGACCTGTTGAAATTGTCCAAATGTTGTACTAGCTGTTGTAACAAGCTTGGTCCAACAAGACTCAGAGTTGATTACTGATCTCCCTGAATTTCATTTGTAACAAATTCAAATGGTTCTAAAATATTAATTATTTCTGCAAGTCTTAAATGTTTATTATGACTTAAAATTAATCCTTGGTTATCAATTATAATCAGAGCTTCATTTAGGTCGATTAATTTTAATTTACAAATGGCTCGTAAGCACTTAAGCCCACTATTCCAACCTAATTTTATGGGTTTGGGAATTGAATTATATAAAATAATTTATTTTACAGAAAGAAAGCAATTCATTGATCATCTTTGGGATCATTATCGGTTTGGTTTTACTAATTTTTCTCAATTTGTCCTGATTTAATTTGTAAATTTGACTATATGGATTTAACTGATAAACAGAAATTTAAAAGACAAACATCCCTTTTTATTTTGCTGTTTTGTGGAAAATCAAAATTCGACAAGAAATTCTTTCAAAAACCGAAATTAGAAACAAATTAAATGAATATTTACTTAACGAACTATCGAATTTAAAATGATTTTATTAAAGGTCTTAGAACAAATCATAGAAAAATTTTCGTTGTGTTTACTAATTAAAATCAAAGATCAAAGCAAGTCAACATTGGAGAAAGAATAGATAAATGATTCAAGATAGATAAATGGAATTTTTTGCTTAACTAAACCCTAAGATCATTTTGAATATGTAAGAATTAAAAAAACACTTGAACAATATCTTCAAAGTGAAAGAGTTCCAAACAATAAAAAAAGCTGATTTTAAAATTTTATGAACTAAAATTAAAAAATCTATTTTGAAGAATTTATTTTTTTTAATTTAAATAAAAAAATTTGAGTAGTTTTGATCAGAATTTTTTTAAGTGTGAAAATTGAAGGCATTGTGAATTTTGGAACCAAAACAAAAATTTTAAATTAAAAAATCTTTTTTTCTGAAGGTCAAAAAATTGTTCTGAAAAATGTATCAACTAAAACAATGTTTTTATCACCCAAATTTAGTCTGTGCAAAAACTGTGCAATTGTGCAAAACAGTATATGCATTACGACCTTCAGAAAAAAAGATTTTTTAATTTAAAATTTTTGTTTTTTTTCCAAAATTCACAATGCCAAATTTAACAGAAAACAGCCAGTTCAATATGTTACTGGTTTAATATTAAAGAAGTTAAGAAAAAAAAACTGTTTCCAAATATATTTAATTAATTCAAAGTAAATGTTATATTTAGAAAAAAGTCAATTAATTATTTCTATTCAAATTTAGCACTGCATTTATCATGGCTTTGAGTCCAATGTAAGTTTCTTCACCAACCAAGGGAACGCCTAGTCAATTTTTTAAATCTTAAATTTTCTAAAAATAATTTATGTTTTTAATCGTTACGATCTTCTGGCAGAATAAAACCATAATTGTAATCAGGCTCACCGCTTCCAGGTCTCAACTCTAAAGCCATTGAATACTTTATATTAGCGACAGCATAAGACCTTGTAAAAAAAAATTTTTCTTTAATTTTATTAAAATAAAAAATGCTTTTTATTAAAACCAATCGAAACTTCCTCCAGATGCTGTATCTAAAATCTAAATTTTACTTTTTCTATTTAACTGATTATTTTAAGAGCATTGTTATTTTTAGGTCAAAATATCTAAAATGACAATGTTCGTTTTTTTGTCTTACATAAAAGATTTGCAGGTGAACCAATTGAATATTTGGTACCATAAACTGCTTTTAATGCATCAGCTCCAATTTGACTAACTGAATACAAATCGTTGTAATCAGGAAGTAAGCTTGTGTCCCATCCCCATGGAACCATCCTGCAAACAAAAAAATAAAATTAAAGTTTAATTAAAAACTTTGTTATTAACCATAAATTTCCGTATGAATGAATTGTGACAAAAACGTCCCAATTTCCCAATTTATCATTAATAGCTTTTTGAACCGATTTGGTTTCTACTTCAGAGTCCGCAGATGGACCAGCATAGATTTCGGAGCAAACATTTGAACTTGATAGAAAAAATAATTTAGCTTAATTATTTTTTCATTCCATCTACAACACAAAAAATACCTTGAGCCAGCTACCATCCACTTATAGCCAAAATTTCGATTTAAATCGGTTCCAAAACAATTCCAAATTAGTTCATCCTCTCTATTTGGTTTTCTATTTTTTCTCCAAATTCTGAACTGAATGCATTCAATTAGTTAAAATTTTTATAAATATAAATTTTATTTTATTCATTTTTTTTAATTAAATTACATTAGAGTGACTGTACTCGTATCCATCAGGATTTACTGTAAAAATAAATTTTTTTAAAAATTTTTTAATAATTTAGATTAAAAAAAAACAACTAAGCTTCGTCTTTAGAATAAATTTAATTTACCTATTGGTAAAATATGAAATTCGTAATAACCAAGTAGGTCTTTTGCAACTGGGTCAGAATTTCTGTAGTCTTTGAGAAGCTAAATTAGATTTAAATTAGATCAGAAAATTAAATAAAAAGGGTTAAATGTTACTCTATCGATAAACCAGACACATGTTGAAATAGAGATCCATTCACGCTTTTTAAATTATTATGTGTTAAGTATAATGTGTTTTTGATTAAATACCGCATGAATTCCACAGTCAATCCAGACACTTTTTTGAGAAGTGTCAGTTTTTAGAACAAGAACTTTGAGCTGACGATTTTCATAGGTTGTTCCAGCTGAATAGCTGCTAGCAATGTCTGGATTATCAATAACTAAATTTGAAATAAAGCTTGAAACCTTAGATTTAAATTTTTTTAAAAAAAAGCAACTAAGGGTTTAAATAATTTTGATAAATTTAAATAAATTTTTTTTTTTTTTTCAAAGGAAAGAATAAGAATGTTTAATTGATGAAAATTAAAAATCGAAATTAAACGCAACAAAAAAAAATTAAAATAAAAACTAAATGCGTTAATATAAAAGGGCTTATACACGGCGAAGCTATATCCGACTGGGAAGAAGTCACAAGTGGTGTTTCTCAGGGATCTGTATTAGAACCAGTTCTATTTGTCATATATATAAATGATCTTTTAAAAAGTCTTTAATGTCCATGTTGGTTGTATGCTGATGATCTAAAAATAAGCAGTGGCATAAGCAGTGATGAATCGGCATGCCCAATTTTAAATCAAGATTTGAAAACTATATTTATATTATATATAAATATAATATTCAAATTTTAATATTATATTATTATATTTAATTTTTGGGCTTTTGCCAAAAAGAACAAAGAAAGTTTTCTAACTGTGTACACATTATTCTAAGATTTGAAACAGAATTAAATGTTATGTGCTTACTTCAGTATAACGAGGGTATCTTCCAACAATGCTGCGACTTGGAAAATTTCGACGCATCGATTCTTCTTCTCTATCTATTAGGCTAGTTAAAATGCAGCAAGTTTACGTATTTAGTAACAAGAAAATTTCTCAGCTTACTTTTGAATGTTTTCATTTACTATTGTATAAGGAAGATTAGCCAATTTGAATAGAGGCTCGTATTGTTGAAAAGCTTTGGGCGATAAAGCCACATCAACGATTTCATTAATTGACTTGATGCGATTCCACACATCAAACTTATTTAATTTAGGGTTTAAGATTCACAACATTTTAAAATAGATTTATTCTTACATCCGGGTTCTCTTCCCAAGATTTTAGTAAACTAAAGTGATGAACAGATTTTGGTTTTATCTGTATTAATTTATATCCATGGAAAGAGAACTTTTTCTGGTCACAAGAACAAAAACTGGATAAAAATAAAAATACGATTGAAAAAAGATGTAATAACATTTTATTTTTTTTTAAATCAACAAATTTAACAGTAGATTTAAATAATTATTTTTAGCTATTCTTGTAAAAAATACAAGTTTTTTTAATTTTTTAAAGACGTATGCTTTAGTTTAGTTTTTTCACAACAAAAAATTTTTTTCTTTATTTAGATAAGCTTTTTTTAAATCTGTGTTTTTTTCATCATAGCAATTTATCTTTTAGCCAAGCTATTAATTCAAGTCTATTCGTAGACAATTAGTTCAAAATTATTTTTTGACTATTTTCATTTAAAATCCATTATCTGTTATTATTTAAATTATCTTTTTTGGTATTCTTTTTTCTTTCATTCTAAGTATATGTCCAAGCCACCGCAATCTTTTGTTCTTAATGCATTGACTCAATGGCTCAGAATTTGTTCTTTTGTATAGTTCAGCATTTGACAGTGCCACATTTATTTCGAGTCCAGTTGGTTTGGCGTTGTTCGCCAAATCTTGTGTTTTCATATGCATATGTTCTTCTGTACTAGATATTAACACCAAATCAGCCCCCATTGTATACCCCTTGCACTGACAGTTTTTTTCTTCATTACATAATCAATTACTATTAGGAATAGTGTTGGAGAGAGAACGCACCCTTGCCTGACTCCTGCCCTACAAACTTTGAAACTCTCAGAATACCCTTTTTCCAGAATCACACTACACTCGAATTTCTCGTAGAAGAGTTTTATCAAGTTAACTATTTTCTGTGATAAGCCATATCATCTTAGTATGGCCCACAGGGTTTCTCTGTGTATGCTGTCAAAGGCTTTTTTGAAGTCAATGAAGTTAAGATACAAGGGGCTGTTCCATTTGTTACTTTGCTCTATGATGTTCCTAAATGCAAATATCTGGTTTATGCATCCTCTCCCTCCGTCTAAATCCTGCTTGCTCTTCTCTGAGTGTAACATCGAAAGAGTGTCTGATTCCTTCCAGAATTATAGTGCAGAACGCCTTGCTTGCTATTGGTAGCAGTTTTATTCCTCTCCATTTAACACAGATCATTTTGTCATCATCAACTTTCAACAATTCTGCTGTTATCCCGTCAATACCGTGTGCTTTCCTATTTTTTAGAGCCTTTATAGCAGTTTCTATTTCTTTTTGGTTTGGAACTTCAGTGTCAATATCGAGATCAGTGCTAGCTGGTTCTGGTTGTAAATGCTCTTTGGGTTCTGGTCTATTTAGAACCTCCTTAAAGTTCTCAACCCATCTCTGTCCTTGCTCTCTTTCAGTTGTTAAGACACGATCTTCTTTATCTTTCACTAAATTTGTTTTTCTCTATAGGGTACCATATATTGCATTAGTGATCTTGTGAAGCATATGTAGGTCTCCCTTTAAGCTGGCTTTTTCTGCTTCGCTGGCACACTAGTTTATATAATTTTGTTTGTCCTGCCTTGCTCTTTTTTTCAAAAGCCTATTTTTTATGCTTTATAATGCTTCTAATTTCTCCCGAAATCGGTCAGATTTTGCTTGAATCTGACTGAAATATACATGTGGTTCTCACACATTTTTCTGATACTCCCACTAATTTAGCTATTTCCCTTTTACTTTTAGACTTATCTTTTACGAGACCAATTATCTGACATCTCACTTTATTGTTAACGCTTTTTTTACCAAGGTTTCTAATTTTTTCGAGGTATTATTTTAGTTAGGAAAGGAACCGAAAGTTTTATAGCGATGTATCATATATAAATTTAACACTAATTATAATACAGATATAATAATTAGAAATCCATTTAATTTAATTCATCATTTTTTAATTAAAGATTAATGATGTGGGTCTAAACTTTTGTGCAAAAATTTTTGACATCTTTGTGCTATTTTTCAATTTAAAAGGAATTATCATGTATTTTGTATCATTTTGAAGGACAGAGCTAGTTTTATTAAAAATCAATTTTCATCTAATTATTTTTTAAAACAAATATTAATTTTTTAATGTTTAACTAAATAAACATATGAAAAAAACTGATGCGTCTAAATTTTTGTGCAATACTGTATCAATTTAATATTTTTGTAAAATTTGTTTATTTCATTTAAAAGATTCAATTACTTTCAGAAACTCAATTCAGCAGTCCTTTTTATTCTTAAATTAAAATACGATATTTCTTTCAATATTTTACATCATGAAGCCTACTAATCAACTCAAAATTCTAACTGTATCTAATCAACTTTGTGGATTTTTTCTAATTTTCAAAATAACTAGTTTTTAATCTACTATTTTTTTTAATCTGAAGGGTCATTATGTTATCGGCCAACTTCTCAGAAAGCAAACAAAGTTGAAGTTTGTTTTGATCGGATACTTTACTTTGTCAATGTTAAATCTAACAAAGTCATATAAAAGATTGTGAAAAAACATTGAATATTGAAAAAAACAGTTTTGATTAACGCTTAGTTTCAATGATTTCATTTCTTGAGCTTTATTATGTAAAAACATACAATCAGCTTGATACAGAAAACAAATTAAAAAAAGTGTCTATCTTATATTTAAACATGTCTTTTCTTAGCAATTTCATTACATCTTTTTTAATTTTCTTTAAATTTTATTTGAATCTATTTAAACTTTCTTTTATTATTCAATTTTACTTTATTTTTGCTTTAAAATCTTTTATTTTATTCCGAAGGAGAATTAGCACGATACAGATAAACAAATAAATGAATTAAATAAATGTCTATGTATCAATTAAAATTCATGACTCTGATTATCATAGCAAAATATTCAATTTTAAAGAAGAGCAACACAGCGCGAATATTGTTATCAAAGAGGGACTTTTGGAAAAAAAATTTCTTATAATTTTTTTACTGTAGTGTTTATTTCAGTAGTTTTGGGCCCATTCCGTTTAGATTTAGACATACCAGAGCAGCAATTTATGCTCCATTCTAACTTAAACGCTCAAGGTCTATTTAGTTAGTTAACTAATCCAGTGCAATCGACAAAGATTTCGACTTATCACATTTTTGTTTTAGTTTTTATTTCAATTAAAGAATTATTTATTTTAAAATCTATAACAATATAACAAAATTAAAATTTTACTTAGTTTTTTATTAAAAAAAAACACTGGTATTTAATAAATTTTGAGAAAAAATACTAATATTTATTCACCATAGTTTAGTGCGTCTGAATTTGCTATTCATGTAAAATTGATTTGTGTAAAGATCAGAAGAAATGTTGGTTTTGGCCACGGCATTCAAACTCGGAAAAGGATTGTATGTATTTTGAGTGTTTGTTCGACTTTCACTTGGAACTACATTTGCTTTCGTATTTACATTGGTTCGATTATTAAACGGGTTCAAGCTCGGAAACGGATCGAATTTGTGTCGATTGGCAAAATTAGCCTCCATAAATGGATCATACCTATTTTGCCTAATTTCAGGCTCGCCTTTAATTAGATTTAAAAAATTAAAAAAAAATAGTAAAATTAAATTTTTTTTGTAAAATAAAAAAACAACTTTATTTTCATTTGATCAATTTGGAAAAACTCATTTTAGTTAGTTGTTAAAAAATCTCTTGATTTATTTTGCTTATTTAAATACTTTTTAAAATGGTTAATGCATTTATTTAAAAAGAAATTTTTGCTCATTAAATTTGATGAATAAGAAAATTTTTTTTTGAGATATTAACTTTAAGTAATAAAAAGAAAATAAAGATTAAAGATGCAATTTGTCTTGACATTAAAATCGATTGAGATTTTTCAACTATTTGAATTTTCAGAAAAATATAAATTATTAATTCAAAAATATGTAATTATTCCATTAGATTGGGTGATAAAATTTTGCGTTTCTTAAAAGGTTGGATATTTTTGATTCAGTCATAAGTCATATTATATGTTAAAATCAACACAATTTATTGCTCTTCATTAAACGATATGTCTAACGCTTTTTCTTATTTAATTAAAAAAAATTATAAAATGAAAAATTTAATTTAATTTAATTTTATTTAATGAAAATTTTTAAATTTCAATACTGTTACGCTATTATTTGAAAAAATAATTTTGAGTTACAGCAATTACTTGTAAAATATGTCTAGAAAAATCTAAAAGTGTCGTAATTTAGAACTTTATTCTTCTTTTGTCAAGCAAAAACTAGATTTGCATAAATTCTAGATCTTTGTCCTTCTGGTTAACATCTTTTTCACTTAAAGGCTCTTTTTCTTAGAGAACAGCATTTACTAATCAAGGGCAAAATGAAGAAGACTATCATTAAATTTTTGGTTCAAGAGAGGAAACCAACTACTCGCTGATAGACTATAATTTTGAAGAGGAAATAAATTAAAATATCACAACAATTTATTAAATGTCACATAAAAAAAATTAAATTTTCACATAAATATATTTATTTTTCACAAAAATATTAAAGTGTCACAGCAAAATTGTAATTATAAGATAATTATTTAAAGTATTACCACGTCATTTTCCTAAAGAAATAGTACTAGCTTGTTCTAGAAAATAATCGAATTGACATTGACTGTATGCTACGCCAATAATATGTTTGTGCCAAGATGAACAAGTGCAAGTAGCACTAGAAGCACCAAGCAATTTTTCACGTTTTTTTAATTCAAAAATATTTTATGAAAAAACTATAATAATTATATAAAGTAATATAATTTTAAAAAAAAATTTAAAATCCACATAAATCAAAAGAGATGTATTCATTTGAAAAATCTATTCAAAAGATAAGAGGATTTGAAAATTTTTTAAACATGTCAAAATGACTCGTTTGGTGCTTTTAGTTTAGACTGATCACTCTAATTTGCTGGAGTATTTCAACAAACACACTAAAGCTTTTCCATTCACAACTATTGATTGACTTAAGAAATTGTTTACATGTTTTTTTTTGTAATGATTGTAGATTGACTCTGGGGTTCGGACTCCACCAACTTATTCAATATTTTGACATGTATGACAATCAATAATTTAACAATAAATTTATCGTTAAGACTGATAATATATTTCTGTGACATGGTTATAGTTTTCTAGAATTGTTAATATGTTTATGCCATAATTAATTCATTTTTATGTGAAATTTAATTTGTGTCCTTTTGAAGACTAGCTAACTAGCTTTAGATTTTTTTTATTGATAAATTTTTTAAAAAAATAAGTAAAAAAAAAACGCTAAATCTATAACTCAACCTAATTTTTTATTTCATTTTTTAAATACTTGAAAAAAAAATAAACACCTTAAATTTAAATCAAGATTTAATTTAAAAATAAAAAACATATTTTTTGTTAAAAAATGCTCTCTTGACAGTTTTTTTTTCTAAATATTTATGTAGAAACAATAACAAACAAAACTTACTTCTAAAATGGTTTATGCTTTTTTCGTTAACAACATTGGCTGACTTTGTCGGCAAGTGTTTTGCTGCCTGATTAGACTGACTTAACCAAGAACTATTTGAACTAGCAAAGCAAATATTAAATAGAAAAACATGCTTAAATTAGAAATTAAATTATTACTTATAGTGGAACAAATCACTTGAAGGATTTTTTTTGTCCAAGGGAGGCAACTCGTGCTTGTATGTAAGAGCCGAGTTGAATTTGCGATTATTACGGTTGGCCAAACAAGGCCGATCGAAAAAGCCGTCAAACACCACATAACTATTTGTTTGATTGAGGGGACTTTTCAAGTCGTAGTGCTTTTTTAGAAACTTGATGCTTTTATCTGATGGCGAGTCTATGGCCAAATGCTGCACTAGCACTCCTTCCATTTCGAGCATTTTATTAAACAGCCTGAGCCCGAAGCCCTTACGCTGCTGGTTGTCATAGACATAAAAGTCAAGTACACACAAAGGCATTATTTCGTGGTTTTGACCACGATGATCATGAAGAAAAAGATTTTTTTCACCAACTTTCAACAAGCCTACTATACTACCTTTTCCACTAAAATCATTTTGAAAAATTATGTGTAGACATTAATTTAGTCTTACTTGTTGGCAGACGAATCCTTCATCAAATAAATTCGGTGATTATCGTTCAGTGCTAATTTACGATAGCTGGTGATTACCTCGCGAAGACCCTGAGCTCTGGACGATGCCTCGCCCATTCGGTCAATCACAACAGTCAACTTTTGCCTCATGTCTCTTCAAATCGTTGCCATCTATAGATTTATTTTAATAAATAAAAAAAAATTTTCAAACCTGTTCAATTGATAATGACTTGGATCGTCAGTGGTCACATGACTTGGATGAACAATTCTCAAATCCGAGTTAAACTTGGTAATTTCGTGCGGCAATAGCGGGTTAATATCAAATTCAAAATTCATTTTTAAAGTCTAAAAAAAACACAAAATAAATTAATCTGATTTTTAAATTGGTTGTCATGACAACAACAAAGTTAAAGAAAAATCCAAAGCGTCTCAAACGGTAGGAAGAAATCAAAAAATTTTATTTCAAAGACATGAACCAGCAGGGCCAGGTCCTGGTCGATCCAACGGACTTGTTGAGAATTACCAATGCTAAAAAAGCTGAATTTAAAGGAGTGCCTGATAGCTATGAGAATGTCAAGTCCAAAGTGTACTACGATCCGTCTGTTAACACGGACACTGATGAGATGAAAATTAGCTCAAATATTCTTGATTTTGTAGTCGAAGGAATTAGCTTTGATGAACAAGTATTGAAATCGAAGGCACCGTTTACGCTTCCCTATGATGCAAAATATGTGAAGCAAATATTCGATGACAAGTTGACAGTAGACGATGATTTGAAAATTGAGATAGGCAAGTACCGAACAAGAAATGAACATTCGGTCAAGTTGGTTGAACAAATGAAGGCAAGAAAATCCCAATTAGCCATTACAAATGAAACACAAATGTCAGACAAAAAGAAAAAAGTTCAGTTCAAGCGAGTGGATTATTTTGTTGGCGATGAGAAAAAAATGTCTTTGTCCGACGGTGATTTAGCAGATATGCAAAAATTGTCTGATTCAGCCATGACAAAGTCCAGTGATGATGTAGGAAGCTTTTTTTTGACCGAAGTGCAACATGAACAATCAGTAGAACAACAACAACAACAACAGCAGCAGCATAGACCAAAAATAAAAAGAGAAAAAATAGCTCTAATTGAAAACTATGATTGGGATGACTTGTTGATTGACTCGTTGAGTGAAAACACGGCTAGATGGATTGTAATGAAACAAGTAAGTGATCCTAGGCGAAAGAAAAAACTGCAGGCTTTGGTCGAAAGCAAATATGGACGATACTTTGGCAACGTAGACGAATTAGAACTTGGCGATGATTCCTATACTGAATTTGAAAAAAGAAAAATTCAACAAGAAAAAGAAAGACTTGGACAAGAAAAAAACAAATCCCAAAAGTAATTATCCTATCTTATTTGCTTTTATTTTTTTGACACAAAACAACTAGAATACTTAATTAA
>PJRA01000401.1:464608-477980 GCA_016987375.1 Brachionus koreanus
AAAAGACTGTTGCTATGTTTATTTAATTGTTTAACAGAAATAAACTAACTCCTCCTAACCTCATATACAAATCTTTTAACATGACGAAGATTTTTTTCTAGTACAACCATTGTAAAAAAAAAAAGTATTTTATAAATATAGTTGTGAACAAATAGAAAAATAAGAAAAAATCATGATATCTAAGGGACTCCAAATAATGTAAAACAAAGTAAACATGCATGTGTAATTTTTTTTAAGTCACAATAAATTGTTCTTTTGATCACAAATTTATTTAGATACTTTCAACACTAAGATTAAGTTTTTGAACTAGAAAAAAATTCATTTGTCATATTATTACTTGAATTTTTGAATAATTTATCTACCATAACTAATTTAAATTAATTTTACCTTATTTACTGGCAATTTGTTGTTACATCTTTATTCTTTTTGGAAATCTAGTCACGTACTGGATTCCTTATATAAGCAATTCAACTTTATTGTTATATATTCTTCTTTATCTTAATTTAATAAAGTAATAGTTATAACTAGTCTTTCTATTAACTCCCTAATACATTACATATTACTTTATTTTGATGAATTTCTGAAATTTTAGTATATTTTTCTTTGTATAAGCTTAAATAAACTATTTAATTCACGTCAAAATTTAGTCTAAAAAATCTGAATTAGATGAACTTAATTTATAATTAAATGATTTTATTTTATTTTTAATTTACTCTTTTAAAAATTGGATTTAAATTATAGAAAAGAAGTAAATTTGGATACAAAATTGAAAGAAAATATAAAATAAAAATTCATGCATATCACATATTTTTATACAAGGTGTGCCGGTAAACAATATCACTGTAAAAATAAATTGAAAATTACTAATATTTATCAATATTTGAAATTTAAAGATATCAAAAATATTAAAAAAAAATGAAATTTTCTTAACTAATTAATTATTAAAATTCGTAGGTTTAAAGTAACCAAAGTAGATGACATTTAAATCGAATGTAAATCACGAAAAAACAAAATACAAATATTGTCTCAATTTTTATAATTTTTCTCCTTTCAAATTTGTTTTTTTATTCTTGAAAAGTATAATTGATAAAATAAAATATTTAGCTTCAATCGGTGTATTTAATGCAACATTTGCATCATTTACTTATTGATCTAATTTTTTACTAATTTCAATTATCAATTGACAAATATTTGCCATTGATTATTTATTTCGAAGCAAACACTCTGTTGTGAATTTATTTAAGAAACAACAAAAAAACTAATTTATTTATTAATATAATAATTTTCAAAGGTTTTTGATACTGTACCGCATCAATGACTTCTCTATAAACTAAGTGGTTATGGGTTAGGTGAGAAAATAGTCAGATGGTTCAAAGGCTTTTTAGTATGAGAACTCAGCAAGTTGCATTTTGTGATGGAGTTCCTAGATGGTCAGAGGTACTGAGTGGAATTCCGCAAGGGTCTGTACTTGGACTACTGCTTTTTGCTCTGTACATAAATGACCTAACTGAGTTTCAAATAGAATGGAATTGTATGCAGACGACTCAAGAATACTCGGCATAGTTAATAAAGTTTATGAGAGAGCGATGTTACAATACAGTAAGACCACAGAGTGTGAGACAGATTTTGATGATGTGATGGAGTGATGGTTTCATCAAATTTAAAGTGGACCCGCCAATTGAAGAGTGCTTGTGCGAAAGCGAATGTTTATAAGTAAAAATTGTATATATTTCCATGGTAAGACTCCATCTAGATAACGCAGTGCAGGTTTGGAATCCAAGTATGAAAAGGGGTATGGATGCTTTGGAAAAAGTGTAAGAGAGAGTAACAAAAATACCTTTGTCTCAAAGAAACATGTCGTATGAAATGAGGTCGACGAAATTAGGATCGACAGCTGTGTGAAACAAGAGTGAGAAGACTCTTGATTGAAATGTAGAAATTAGTGAATGGAATAGAAAAGGTAGGCTTGGTCAAAAATCTATTAAAAAGATCAGACAACAAGGGTCCAGCCGGGGCGAATAGCATCAGACTTCAGAAAAAAAGTTTCCCAGCTCAAAAGACAGCTGCAGTAAAAGCCAGTCATGTATTTTTCTCCACCAGAATGTGGTGAAATCAAAATTCAACTGCTAATTTTAAATTGGCTTTGGATAAGTTCAATAGAATCGCTTGCTCCTCTAGATGGCCAATCAACGGTGGTCGGCTCAGACACTCTATATGTTAGGTTTCGCAGCATGAACTATTACTACTTCTACTACTACTAAATTTTAATTAAAAACCTATAATAATAGCTGAAGCTTGTTTAACTTATTTTTTAAAAATATCGTTCAAAATTAATCATAAATTAAGAATTTTTCAACAGTCTTTTAAATTAAATTGTTGATTTAAAACAAAAATATATTTAAAAAATTTAGTGTTACAAAAAAAAACTTAGAAAATATTTTTTCTATATTTATGTTTAATAATGAAAATTGAAATTTTAACAAAAGCTTCAATCAAACTGTGTGGTGAAATTCAATACAAAATTTAAAAAAATAAATATTTCCTTTTTGACTAAAAATTAAAACTGAATTTTTCAATAAATTATTTTTTTTCTAAAATCATTTGTTATAGGTCCTAATAGACAAGAGGAGTTGTGAAGTTCGTTTCAATTCGATCTTTTAGATTCAGAAAAACTTGAATAACTTTAATTAACTAAAATAGATAATTTAATTCAGTAAAATGCTTAATGCCTAAGCAAAGTTGCTTAATCCAAAAATTTAAGTCTGCAAATCTCTGAAATTTAATTGCACAATTGATTAGAATAGTTTTTAATGGGGTGCACAATGCAGCAAATTGCACACTTGTTTTATCTTTTTTTGATAGCCTTTTAACTTAAGTCCTGCTTCTCGGTAATTTTTTTTAATTAATAATTCAAACAGAACCACAAAAGATTTGCAGAAATAAAATAAATTTTCAAACAAAACAAAAATTCTTCTTAATTTGATAAATTGAAATTTAAAAAAGTCCAGCAAAGTATATTTCACTTTTTTTACTTAAAATATTTTTTGTTATGCAAAAATCGGACAATAATAAAACATCAATAGGATTTTAATTGATTATTGATTTGATTTCAAACGATGCAACAAAGTATGGACTCAATATTACCTGTGAAATTAAAACTATTAGTTAACTGCTAAGAAAATTGTCAAATATATTTATTTTTTGTTTATTTTACTTAGTTTTTTGCTTAAAAACTTATTTGTAACAAATAATGTTAATTTTATTAGTTTTTTATCAAAAAAATTAGTTTAATATTTACAGCTTTTTTTCAAGTTTAATTTTAATAAAATAACTAATCTTGTTTTGTTAACGCTTGTTTTGCTTTATCAATCCTACCAGCCTTCTTTTTTGGTTCAATTGCTGTTTTTATGCAGCGCTTTGAAATAGTTAGGAGATTTTGATTTACCGCGATTGAGATTAGATGATAATAATGGTAATTTTTTAGATGGAACCAGCAGCTACATTTACTTGTTGCCCAATTATCCGTGTTAAAATCAATTATTATATCATCTTTTAGAAAGTTATACGCTTGATCAATGCTTTAAAATTCACGAGTAAATGTATAGTGTGCTAGAACTCTTGTTCTTTTTCCATTTTTATTTATTTCCTCTACCAAATTACCGTCAGATTCAACTTCTACTGGTGGCGTATTTATTTGAACATCTGTAAATTCTTCTTCTTCCTCACTACGTTCTTCTACTTGCTCTTCGTTTTCAACTTGACCAAAATTAATACCATTTAGAGTGATATAATCGTTTAATCTTTTTATTAATTGAGCTTTAGTACCTTGATAAGATATTTAATAAAGTATGTTGCACTTTGCAGCATTTTTTTTTAAAATATTTTATTTTAGTTAATTATAATTCATAAAATAGGAATTTTTATTTTGTTTGTATGTAATTTCATAATACCGTTTTTATTTTTTTTTCAAAATACAGAATGCCTTTTATTTAATTAAAAACTGTTGGCTAATTTTTATTTAGAAATATTCAGAGAGTTATTTTGAATAATACATTTATTAAAAGAAAGTTCATCAGATTATTATTAAAAATAAAAAATTGGAAGATGCTGCTTATAAGTTAATTAACAAAATCTTGGTAGTTACAGATGTAGATGAAGAGCGATAATTTAAATGAAATTATATGCATGCAATACATTACATATGTCAACATTGATATTAAATATTTATTGGCAAAATAAAATTCATGATCAAATTTCAAATAAATGCGCAATTAAATTTCATCGCAGATTTTGAAATTTATAGATTAAATTGAGCAAGACGTTTAATTAGTCTATGTTGGAAACAGTTAATATTGGACTCATTTAACCTTTTATTAAAATTTTTGGAATTAACATTATTCAAACGCGTGGTGGGATATTTAAATTGATTATTTTGTTAAATGCATTGATAAAGATATGTAATAGTCAAAGAAAGTCTAATTGAAAATTTTGAAAAATTGATGTATTGTAGGAATCAAAGCTTGTTATCAATAAAAATTTTTTTTTTTTCAGCACAAATTTTTAGAAAGAATGTTATCATTATCTTTTAAGTCTTTATTCTATTATAAGTCGCCTGTGAATTTAAAAAAACAGATTTCTTAAAGACGACTCGAGAAATTTACAATTTAAGTTAAAATTTAAGGAAAAGTGCAGACCTGATTGAACCGATGGCAAAAACGAACAGTGGAGAAAAAAAATTTGGATTTTTTTATTCAAGATTAATTAATAGATTTGTGATCAAACGGTAAATGTTGAAATTTGCAACATTCAAATTACCAATTTATGAAAATATCAATTTGATCTTTATTGACTTTGTAAAAAAATTTAAAAAATTTGATTTGAATTATTGAAAATTTTATTTAATTAAATAAATGAAGTGTTAATCAGTCGATTACGATAAGGACACTAGCCTGTTGATTAACCTTGAAAATTGAAAAAAAAAAATTTTGTTGAGCATGAATCTGTATTTATTGGTGAGACAAAACAAGTTCAGGATAATTTTTAACTTTTGACTAATTCTGTACTTGAAAACCCAATTAAAAAAATCATATTATTAATCAAAATGATTTTGATTAATAATAAATTTTATTATATATTTTCAAATATAAAAAATAGTTTAAATAGCAAAAAATAAAATTAAATTTTCAATTTTTTTTGCTTTTTATCTGCCTGTCGAGTCCAATTTTTTAACACCCATTAAAAGGCTTTTTTAAATCAGATATCAATAATTTTATTTTTTGTTAAATTTGAGAAAACATAGTACTATTTTAATGATTAGATGCTGCATTTAATGAAATGTAAGACTGAAGAAAAGACCATCTAGCAATACATTCAGAGTGTAAATAAGCCCGCTGGTCATCCATTTATTTATTAGACTGATTTTATTTAAATGTATATTTGTACCAAGCAAAAGCTTTTTCAGATTTAAAAAGAAACAACGTGCATAAATATTCTTTATCACTAGAAGCACCAAACGAGTCAAAATGACTCGTTTTAAAATTCTTTAAATCCTCGTATCTTTTGAATGGATTTTTGAAATAAATATATTTTTTTTGATAGATTGTAGATTTAAAAATTTTCTTTAAAAATAATATTACTTAATAAAATTGTTATAGTTTTTATTATAAAATAATTTCAAATTGAAAAAACGTGAAAAAATGCTTGGTGCTTCTAGTGTTAATGGAGATCAATTCAAATTACTTTGTTTGAAAATTTTCGAAACAGGTCTGATGGTGGGAATTTATTTTGTCTGATATAAGATGCTTTAATTAATGAATTTCAAAACAAGCAATCTTTTATTATGACTGTTCGAGTCGTCAAGCGACTCTATGGAGTAATATTTCAATAATAAGCAACTAATAAAATAAAAATTAATCCTAGTTACCCGACTTTGTACAGGTAAACATTTAAAAAATAAATAAATTAAAATTAGACTTAAAGCAACGAGCAAAAATAGGCACAAAAGCTAAGAAATCTAATGATTTCAATTAATGTAAAATGACGCTCTAAATCTGGCCTACACAAATAAGTGGACTAGCTTCTAGCATCGTATTGATTTTTTTTTCAATCTAAATAAAATTCTTTTGCTACAACATCTCTTATCTTTTATCAATCAACATTTTCTTCTTCATCATCAAAAAAATTTATATATTTATTTAAAAAGAAAAAAAACGATTGAATTTCTCTTAAATGTTATAAGCATTTTTAGAATTTTTTTTCAACATTAGAAAAAAAAAAGCATAAAATATTTCAAATTTTATTTTATCTAAATAATATAATGATTCATAATTTTATTTCGTATCACTAAAGCTTGTTACTTAACCAAAGTTTGAGTTGTTGTTTTTGTTGTTGTTGCAATTGTTCAAATTTGCTCAAATGATTAATTTAGCATGTAAGCCATAGCTTCCAATTAGTGAATATATTTTATTTTTTCTTGTCTAAAAAATAAAAATGAATCACCTAAATAAAAAGACTAGAAAATGAATCACATTTTCTCAATTTTTAATTATATTTAATTTTTGTGACTAGAATAGAACAATTGAAGAAACAGAGACAAACAGATAAAAACAAAGCAAGAGACAGAATCAAAAAAAAGAACAAGGCGATAGAATGATCTCACCGTCCGGAGCAGAGCCGGATCCCACAGGACCGAGCAAAGATCTAAACCTGTTCAGAATGCTCAAGACCAAAACGAGGAAGAGCGAGACGTCGGGCGACCAGCGCACCATGGACGCCGCGGACACCCTGGTCTCGTTGGCGCACTCGGCCAGCTCCACGCCAACCGTCGAGTTCAAGCCGTTTCGACCCAACGACGACCATGTCATAGAAAAGACCATAAACTTAGACGAAATAGGCAATGACCGCCAGAACAGCAGTTTGCTCGAGTCGGCCTGCAAGATCCTGGTCGAGCAAGTGCTCAAGTCGTGTCCGAACGGCGATTTATCATCGATAACAATCAAGGCAAAGCGAGCCGGGCAAATCGAGTCCGAAGAGGCCAAAAAGACCAAGATAAATGAAGCCGATTCGGACTCGGACGACTCGCTGTTGCCAGCTCGTCCTGCGCCCACTCTAGCTACCGGACGACGCTCCCGCGACCTCGAGTTGCCGCCTGACGAAGCTCGCAAGCGCCAGGACCGGCGCGAACGCAACAAGCTCGCTGCTGCTAGGTGCAGGCGGCGTCGCGAAGAACTGGCCGAAACTCTAAGCCAAAAAACAAGTCAATTAAGCCAAGAGCAAGAGAATTTGAAAAAAAATTACGACGATTTACTTAAAGAAAAAGACAAATGGGAGAAAATATTCAATCAACATGTTAAAGAATGTGGCAAAGATAAATCAGTTTTGTCTAGTGCGGCATTGACGCCAACAAGCGCCGGCTTAAATCAAAAAGAAAATTTCCTCAATTATTTAGAAACAAATGAACAAAAAACCAAGAATGTTTTGACACGACCGAATAATTTGAATTTAAATCTAAAGAATACGTCTAACATTAATTCGTCTAATTTGGGCACGTTGGCCACACCCTCATCGGCTACTTTGAACTCGATGCTTCAGGGCATAGCACTTGCTTTTGGTCAGTCGACTACACCAGGCTCATTCTCAATCGGTTCAAACAATAACATTAGTTTTGTAATGACGCCCACTTTTTTGAACACACCGACCGCTTTTTTGTCTTTGACTCCAATCGAGTCTCAGCTTGGCGGTCTCAATACGCCTATGCTTGCCCAGTCTAATCCCCTTTTAGCCGTTCAGGACTCGCTAAATGAAAATAAAAACACAGCCAAGTCTTAATCATTGATTGTATACACACACATATAGAAACAAAAACACATACACACACATACAGTGAAACAAGTCTATTCTGTACGCAATAAATAGATTAAGTTAAAACAATTATAGCTTGTAAAATGATGTTGTAAATTTTTTTTTGTCTTTACTTGAATATTTTAATTAGGTGATGGAAACGGTGATGATGTTTGAGACATTTAAGCTTAATATTGTGAACCTGGTGTTTTTTTTTTTAGTTCTTTTTCTAATCTAAAGTAAAATAAATTTTTGTCTATATCTTTATTTTTAGTCTTCCGAATATTTTCTTTTGTATTCGCTTTATTAATAGTGTTATTGAAAATAATAAAAATATTTATAACATTATTAATTGATGTTTTATATATTTAATCAAGCAACTTATTAATATTTCTATTTATTTTACTTTAAATTTATCTTTATTCTTTTGAACAATCTGGTAATTTACTTGGTTACCGATTTAATCAAATCAATTTATTTGTTTCGGAATCGAGTTGTGGTTTCACAGACTCATGAGATCTAAAATTTTCTTTTTTTACTAAAACCCAGTCACAAAAAAAAACGATGATAAATCGATGAAAATTGATAGATGAATCATTAATGAGTTAGGAACAATTTCATCTAATTTCGACGATGAAAATTAATATATTTCATCGAAAATAATTGATGAAAACTTTCTTAATTACATCTAAATTTATTTCATTTTTAAAAAATATTTTTTTTTATTTTTCAAGCAATTTTAGGAATTATAATAAATAAAAAATTTAAAACCAAGAGATTTTTTTAAATTCTCTAACTATAATTCAGAATTTATCAGCATATTTGATTTGAAACGAACATCAATACACATTTTCTCACTAGAAGGACTTTTTAATTTTTTATTCTTTAAGTTATTTATTTTAGAATTACTTAATAGTCCTATAACTAGACTAGTAGCAGCTTGAGTAGATCTTAAATCAAAGTACATTACTCCCAATTAAATTACCTATTACAAAATAGTAAAAATTTATAAATTTCGGACTTAATGTGTAATTTAATTTTTTCAAGTATTAAGTATATTATGTATTTCGGCTAGAGGTATGAATTTTCTGGCTGATTTTATAGTCTTATTATTATTTTTTCTCATTATTTCTTTTTTTACAATTTTTTTTCCTTTGATGAATACTGTAATCGAGTTTTTAAAGGTATCTCTAAAAAAACAAGAAATTATTAAAATTAAAATAAAAATAGACAATTATTGGTTTTCAAAATCTTTTCAGAAAGACTACCTCTTTATGATAATAAACAATTTTTTGTGATAACTAAGTCTTGATTGTGTTAATTACTGTTTGAAAAATTAAATTTTCTCATGATCAAATTATAGTAACAACAATATATAGGATTGTCTGTTAATTGAATAAAAGGAAAGTCAAAATCCATACATCTATTTAGCACTAACCAATAATATATAACGATCAATTTATTCTATGAATGAACGTTTTCTTGGCTCTAATCCAAAAAAACTCATTAACAATTGATAAGATGATTCAAGAATGAAACAAAGATGAAAAATTTTGATGATTGGGTCAATCCTAAATGTTCTTTAAGAATAAAATGAAAATTTTTGGTTTTAATCGAAAAACATTTTTCATGTATAAAAAATGAGATGATTCATACATGAAACATCCATGAAATCATCGTTTTTAGCTTGACTGGGAACTACCATACATAATTTATATTTTAGATATGGTTTTCATAAAGCTAACAAGCATCCTATGAGATTCCACTCTATTTAAGAAGAAAACATGTCGGGCAGTCACCGCACTTGCAAAATCATTTCTTAATTTTACAGGAAAACTTTCCTTGTACATTCTCATACTATAGACTCTTAATACTACCCCTTCTCTTTTGTACATGCACTTTTTACTTGCACAGTCCGGTCTAAATCAGATGATACTATCACTTCTAAATTCCTCTCGCAGCTATTCACATCTAGAAATACGTTCTCACTCTCATCTTAGGCATGAATTATATTTTACTTATGCCTCTCGTTCATTCTTCAAAAATACATAACTTTACTTTTTTGTCACACAAACCTCTATTTTACTCAATTATTATTTTCTCTAGTTTTAAAAAATAACAATTTAATTATTTTTTGAATGAGATTCAGATACAGATCACTATAATTGGAGAGAGATCTGCTGTTCCCATTACCAGTCCATTAAATACAGTCAACTCCGAGAGAAAAAACAACATCAACCCTAAGCTAACTAGATCTAAGGGTTTATTACTGTACTAATATGTTTGATTTACTTCAGCTTTTATCTGTGCAATTTAGTGCAAATTTTATCTAATGTTTTTTTCATGATGTGCATTTTACAGACAAATGAAGAGAATCTGCAGAGCTTAGAATTCGTTTATACAAACTTGTACAACAGTGTACTGTTTACAGAACCATTTTTGCACAACTAGAAAAATAATTATTAAGTTTTTCCTTTTTGTACTGTAATTTTTGTACTAAGATTTCACATTGCCTGTGCTACTTCAGTAAAGGTTTATTTTTTTAACACCTTATACCTTTTTTGACTACTGCTCTACTTTTTTTAATGCTAGTTTTCAAATGAAGCAATATATAAATTGAAAAAGATTTATTATACTTCTATCACAAAACTTTTAAATGAAGAGCTTGAAGCGCACAAAAATAAATGTAACAGCTTAGAAACGTATGGTAACTGCAAAAATTTTGCAGAACTTAGATAGAAAAATCAGTTAATACTTGACTAATTATTTTTTAAATTTTGGTCTTTATTTTAAATCTAAAAAAGAAATGTGCTATTTTAACTTTGGTAAAGCAAGTTAGTACAAACATTTGCCTTTATTGTAATTGAAAGCAAAAATATTAGAAAATTTATTTATTAATTAAATGGTCATATTTTTTAAAATAGATAAAAATAAAAAAAAATATGAGCAAACTTAAAAAGCATGGCACAAACGCCATATGCATCAGAAAATATGCCGAATTGGCATTGCTGAAACCAAGCTGGTACTAGCCAGGTTGTATTAAATCAAGCAATTGGGCAGCTAAATACTGGAACAACCATTGACTTAGTGTTGCGCCTAGCGAAAATATTGACAGAACAAATGAGTTAAAGTCACCGATAAAGCATTTGGCCACCATGATCACAGACGGATGCACGGGACCATTGACTAGACCTAATACGCTTATTGAGATCCAAAAAAAAATTTTATGCTCACATAAAAACGGCACCAAAAACAAAGCAGCTAGTGTCGTATTGAGACATAGTAAAATGGCTACAAACAAAATCGGATTCATTTTAAATGCAACAATTGTGGCCAAAAAACGTCCAATTACGTACAGCAACCAGAACAATGTTTGTACATTCGAGTACTCGCTATTGGAAAATTGAGCGGGACCGTGAGTCAAATAAGTCATCATAAATTTGCTTATTACTGCAAAATGGCCCAAAATTCAAAATAAAAGAAGAGTGATTAGTTTTTTTTGTATCATCATGTAGAGCAAATCTTTGCCTTTGTAAACATTGTTGCCAAAAATCAAATTCATTAATTTACTATTACTTTTACTTTCAAATAAACTATTATTAGACAAAATTTCAATATTTTTATTTTTTGTTTTTTTAATTCGATTCAAAATTTCGGCTTTCTGAGCTGCTAAGAATAAAAAGCCTAGGAGAACAGATACACTTGCAGCTATTGAATAAGGCACAACCAGATCAATCTGTTCAGGCGTTAATTTGTTAGATGATGAAATTTCACTTGTATTTTGAACTGTACTGAATTGAATGAATTTTTTGCTTATTTGAACTCCGATCAGGGCCCCGACTCCGTAGCCAGCGTGCATAGCATTTATGGGCGAATGAGATATGCCTTTCCAAAGAGAAAGGATCATTTGATTGCCGCTTAGATCATAAAAAGCACAAGCACATCCTTGAACAAAAAAATATGCTGCTGTGAGCCAAAAAGAATTGGTTATTGGAATCAGAAAGCTGCACAAACCGATTAGTAGACAACTAATGGACATGATTGTTTCGGAAAAGTGAGAGAATTTGTCGACCAACAGTCCACTAAAGCAGGTTGTCAAAATGAAGCCGGCATGACGGTTGTTTATGATGAAAATAATTGTATGATAGTCTAGTTGAAGATATGTGCGCAAGTCTTCGAGTGTTGTGCCTATTATTTCCTGATTTAGACCGAAAGACATCCAGGCCATTATTAGCAGCAGTGTTTTGATAAAACGGTATCGGAACGAGTAGGAATCAGCACTCATGTTTTAGAAAAAAAATTTTTTTTTTTTTATTTCTTTTTAGTCTAATTTCTTAAATAGGCTTTCGAGTTCAGATAAAGTGATTTATCTATACGTGATAAATTGGTCTGGGGAAGTATAAAATATTTAAGAGTGGTAAAAAAAAAATTTATTTTAAGTTTTTATAGGCATCAATAGAGGCCAATATGGGTCATTTTAAGCTTAAATTATTTGAATTTAAAATTGTAAAAAAAAATTGAATGGCAGACATCTAAACTGCACTAGTAACAAAATTTTTATTTAAAATAAATTTGAAAAAATATCATTAAACAATAATTTGCTTAATTGCTTAAATTTATCAATAAATTAAATTAAATCAAATTAATTTTTTGTTTCGTTTTTAAATTTTAATTTCATTTATGTAATTTAAATAAAAAATTTGAAGTCAAGTCAAGTCTTTTTTTTTAAATTTATTTTAATTACATAGTTATTTGAAAAAGTTTAAAGAGTTATTTAAGTTAAATATTTAATTCAAATTTTGAAACAAATTCTTAAGAATAATTAATTTGTGTTATTTAAAAGGAAAAGTTAGAATATATATATTATGATTACATTTTTAACATTTATTTATTTATTTATTTAAAATTAAGTTCGGCAAAGCCTTGGCGGGTTTGAATGGAAACTTAGTCCTTCCTTTCAGCCACATGAAAAATAATTTTGAAAAACAAAAAATAATTGAAACGAAATGTTAATTTAGATTAAAGTTACTTATTAAAATTTTACAGTGAATTTGTTAAAGAGGAGATACATTTTTAACATGCAATACAATAAGTTTGCATATGAGGGAACGATTTAAGTCAAAATGTTTCATTTCAAGCTAGCACTAACACACATATTTATCTAGAAAATAAATTAGCTAATTAAGTCCAACAAAGATTTATTCCTCATAAGTCGAGTAATACAAACCTACTCGAAAGTCTTGATTCTTTAACATATCAAATATCACTTGATAATCAAATACATGTACTCTATATAGAATTCTATTAAGCTTACGATTGAGTGAATCATTCAAAACATTTCTTAGTCATCGTAAACAAAGGGTTTTACTTTGTAAAATAGAATCCCAATGGATTAATGTGATTAAGGTTCAGTCATCGGTCCACACCTCTTTACAATTTTTATTGATGATTTGCCCAACAGACTAAAAGACTTTAAAAAGTTGATATTTTTCAGGCAATTGATTGATTAAATCATAACTTTTCCACATGTCCG
>PJRA01000401.1:580541-609966 GCA_016987375.1 Brachionus koreanus
AAATTAATTTTTCCACAATTTTTGAAATTTTGAAATAAGCACATGACTTAGTTTAAAAAAAAAATGTTCATTTTTGAATTTTCATATTTTTATAACCTCGAAAGATTTTGATGCAATTTTTTTGAAGTAATTTTGGTACTAGAAAAAGTGTTCGTTATAGCTAATCTTTGTTAAATCCAAAAAAAATGTATTTATTTAAATAAAATAAAAAAACAATTGCTAAATATAATAAAAATAAAATAGCAGATCATTCTATATGATTGTCTATTCTTGTGTCTATTAATTAGCTTATTAGAAAACTCTATTTTAAATATGTTTACATTTAAATTCATCTTCTCCAGCTATAAACAAATAATGGCAACAAATCAATTATTTTAACAAAGAACAGTTGTTTGAAAAAAGCCAAGCCTTTTATTCGGCATATGAACGTTGAACAGTATGCATTCACTTAACCATAAACTATATATTCAGTCAGTTTGTCAGTTTATAGTAAAATCCTTTTCAAATTCTTTAAAAGTTGGTAAAATGGAATAACGGGTGTAGAATAAAAAATGGCACAAAATTAATTTTATAATAAAATTTTTTTTCTAAATTATAACTGAACCCTCCTATTCTGAAAAATTAATATCATTTAAGCTATTGATATGGAGCCTAGAGTGAACACTCTTGGCATTTGAGCCATTCTCAAAGAAATTTTAAAAATAATAATTTCTAAGTTCAAAAATTTATTAAAAATATTTTATTTATAATCAATTTGAATCATCCTTTTAAGGGATAATACCAGTATCACAAACATTCTTCGGATAGCAATAACCATAGCAGCAATCAGTACTTTCTTGATTGTTTGATACGCTTTGACACTCGCCTTTAGAAGAACATGACTTATATAATGTAATGGTAGTGGTCAGTAAAATAGTCTCAGTAATTTCATTAGTCTGTTCCGATGTGTGAACACTAGTTTTGGTGGTAATTTCAGTACTAGGACTTTGTGAAATAGTTGTTTTAATTGTATTCTCACTATAAATAAGGGTGCTTATTGCAGTTTCTAATTTTGTTGCAATTAGAATTTGAGAAACCGTTGTGATGGGCGTTGAGCTTGTTATAATATCAGTCTGAACTTGGATGGCACTTGTTAATGATGGTGGTTGTGTTGTAAAATTAAGATTTCTTTTTGTTGAATAGCATTTAGATTTGGTTTGATTAACATGGTAATAGAAAGTGAGATTAATGAATCCTTCAATAAAAGAAATATTTAGATGTCATATTTTTTATTAAGGTCAATAACTTGTTTCAAGCTTACCCAGAAGCAAAAGAATAAGCACTGTAAAATCAATTATCATTGTATATAAACAAATGCTAAGTTTACTTGACATTGTAAGGGAAATATTTAAGATGAGAAAACTTTTTATTTGATTATAACAAAAAAAAAAATCAAATTTTAAAAGTAGAATTTTTTTAAAATTTAAATAATTGACAAGAATTAATAACAATATTTAAATTTCAATTAAAGTCACGAAATAAAATTTTAGTCATGAAAACAAATTCTAATTTATAAATATTCAATATATTTCGTTTATTTAATATTTATCAAAGGTGTTTTACGAAGTTCTTAAATTTTCTAAAGAATAAAACAAAAACCAGACCAAATATTATAGACAATTGCACAGAAATTTAGATTTACTGATTTACTAATGTTACTATTTATTCAAAAAAAGTAAACAAATTTAAATTTGATAAATAAAAAATTTTCATAATAAAAATTTTTGACTAATAGAATTAAAACTGTATTCTAATTTACATATGTTTGATAGTTACACTTTTCATTTAATTTAACAAATAGATTAGGATAAAATTGCACAAAAGTTTGCACATAACATAACATCATTGGTTCAAGTCGTTTCCTAATACACTCTCCAAGGTAGACATGATGATTTACCACTAAACCACTAGATAGAAAACATGCTTGTCAAATAGCCAACCAGACCATTTATTTGTCTTCAATTTTTTACTTCTACTATAAAAATATCATTCCATGACAGCGCGGTGTTACCAAGAGTGAAATATAATTCATCATCAATTATAAATTTATAAATGCTATATTTTAAAAGCATGCGACAACATTTTGGTATTATTGCCTTCTCCTGGTTAAAATTTAAATGAGGTCTATTGAGTTTTTTATACTTTTTGATGCTTGTTTACTTCTTTTAAACCTTTCCTATATATAGGTTTAGTGGCAATAAAACTTTCTAGCCATATTTCTTTGTCAACAATTTATTGAAAATTCAACTTTTAGGAATAATTTTTTTTCTATTTTTAAGCTAGAATCAGTCTGATTTTAAATTTTGAAAAAATTGGGAAAGGTCTCTTAAAGAAAATAGAATTTAACTTTTGTGCTGTTTTTTTTCTACATCCGTTATATACAGTGGTGATTTGATATAAGGAAAAAAATTACAAAAAAAAATTTTTTTGAAAAATTTCTTATCTCACGCTTTCTTTTCCTAATAAGAAAAGTAAACAATTTTCAAAGTAATTTTTAATGTATAGATAGAAAGAAAATTAGATGGACTGGGTTAGTGTTGATGAAAACACGCTGCTAATTGATATTAGCTAATTTTTATCAATAGCGTTTTTGAATGAATCAAGTGACTTTGCATTTTATAATTCACGTGGTAATTTGTTCAAGACATTGACTATTCATTTATTGAAAAAGTTTGATAGTTGTTGATTTGATTTTACTAATTCTTTGATATGTTTTAGATGATGTAGTAGACTTCCTAAACAAGTTTATACTATCCATTTTATGTAGTTATTTATATTTCTGGATTAAATCATCACTAATGCGTCTCCATGCATACAAAAGTTTGATTTTTTTTTGTAAATTTTAAATAACAAATTGAAATATCTATTTATTCATTTATTTTCTATAAAAATTCAAGCAGAACTTAAGGCTGTTCAGTATGGAATTAAGTCCTTTTTTTAGCCCAGCGTTAGTAAATAAAATGAGTTTATACTTTAAACCCCAAGTTCATAAGTTTTTTGTTTTAAAAAAAAGCTAGGATGAAACAATTGATTTCTGAGGTTAGTGTTTAAAGTATCACCTGTTTATTTAAAATCATCATAGTCTATTCTTAATTATTGGTGGCTTGAGTTTTTAATGAACAATTTATTGATCAGAACTTTTGAACGTGTTAAAAAACATTCCCACCGTTTTTTTCTTATTAATTTAATCATTTAATTCAATTAAAAAAAATATTAATAAAGTAATTCACAGATTTTTATATATTTTAAAGCAAATTTATTTCTTCTAAATGGCTTTTTAAATGGAAAATGAAAGTTTCTGTTGAAAAGTCATGTTACATGATCTTTGTAAAAAGA
Source organism: Brachionus koreanus (assembly GCA_016987375.1). NCBI lineage: Eukaryota > Metazoa > Rotifera > Eurotatoria > Ploima > Brachionidae > Brachionus > Brachionus koreanus. The sequence continues at coordinate 583,917 of PJRA01000401.1, forward strand.
ACTAAATCCAAAATAAATTTAGACCTTAAAATTTACGGTAACATTTTAAATCGTGAAGAAAAAGTTAAGTTTCTAGGAATTACGCTGGACTCAAAACTTACATTTAGCCCAATGGTAGATGAATTAAAAGAACGCTGTAATTCAAGGCTTAATATAATAAAATACCTCTCAAATAGGAAATGGGGTCTAAAACCAAAAACATTAGGTAATCTTTACAAATCTTTGATAGGATCAATCTTGGACTATTCCTTTCCTTGTTTAAATTCATTCTCAAAAACTAACATCAAAAAAATACAAGTTATTCAAAATTCAGCAGTTCGATCTATTTTGAAGCTGAAATAATATACCCCCTCCAATATTATGCACAAAGAGGCCTTCAATAAACTTAAACTATTAACAGTTTCAAATCGACTCTTTGAGTTGAGTGAGAGATATGTCAGAACAGGATTGAGTCATTCTGTTCCACTGGTCGTCAGACTGGTGGAAGAATATAGAGATGGTTTCGAATCAAGATTCCTCGAATATCCTACTCCATTGTGTAATTGCTACTTAAAAATTTCTTCTTTTTTTCCTGAACTACCAAATATTTAAACATGTCTAACCTCTAGATATTTCAACATATCATTTTTAATTTTTTTTTTTTATTACTTAGACTTATTTATCCGCTATTTTAATATTTTTTATTTATTTTTTCTTTTTTTTAAATAGTTTTTTTATTCTGAAGGAGCACTAGCTCGGTACAGATAAACAAATAAATAAATAAATAATCTAGTAGCAATTATATTTTTTTGAATAGCAAATTATAAAATAGATGATTAATTTTTTTAGCATCTTTTTTAATCGTAAAGCGAGATAGTTTTATTTTATTAGTAGTAAAAAGTTGACATGAAAAAAAAATTTTGTTTGCAAACATGTAATTAATATCGGTTACAAAATGTGCTTATTATCATTTCCAACTTTAGATTTACGTATTGAAAAAAAGCGCTTCGAAAGGTCGCATAAAGAAATTCTATGGCTCCAATCAATCAAGAACTTTTTTCGATGTCAACTTCATCAAACCAAACTGATATCCGAATTAGACTTGAAACTCAAATAATTTAGTAAGAATCGAATAATTCATTAGTTTTACATATCGTAAATGTAAACTCAACTCAACTAATTCAAAATAGAACAGTTGTCATATTATGGATGTCATATTATGGATGTCATATCATTAATTGATTTTTTGAATAATTTATCTACCATAACTTATTAAGATTCATTTTACCTTATTTGGCAAATTGTTGTTGCATCTTTGTTCTTTTTGGAAATCTAGTCACGTACTGGATTCCATATTTAAGCAACTCAACTTTATTGTTATATATTATTCTTTATTTAATAAAGTAATAATTGTAACTAGTCTTTCTATTAACTCCCTAATACATTACAGATTCAAAGAAACCTATAGCGGGACTACTTTAATCGTCCTGCTTTGTCAATTTAGTTTATCTAAATTTACCGTAGAATATTATTAGCTATTATTATTAATGTTTATTTGTTCTAATATTATACTTTAGCATTAGTATGATCTAATATAAGCAGTAAAAGACTTTATATATGAAAATATATATATGAAATCTATTTGATGGATTTTGAAATATTCCATTAGAAAATAGTATAATAATGAAAGGAAGACTGTTCTTTTGAAAAAACTTGGAAGACCAGTTGGACCAAGAAACAAAAAAAATCCATTCTTTTTATTTTCTAAAAGAAAAATTTTAATAATTTCCATAGGTAATTAAACTTTTTTCAAATATCAAAACTAATTAAAACTAAAAAGTTGTAAATAACTTGAGATTATAAATTAATTATTTAAAATTTGAACATTTGAAAAAAAAAAGCTAAAAAATTTCAAAAAAAGTATTTTTTTTTTTTTTAGGCTAAAATTTTTTTTTCATTTTAATAAATAATTTTTTATTTTTAAAAGTTCGCATTTTTTTATTCTATTCGAATTTGAAAACCAAAAAACAAAGCGAATATTAATCAATTTATTTGAAATAAACTCAATTTGATCTTCTTTTATTTTAGAATTAGAAAAAAATTTTACATTGTCTATAGCGATGAATAAATAAAGTGTGTGTTAAAAAAACAATTCCATAAAATGCGCCAAAAAAAAGTAATAAAAATAGTAACAAAATCAAATGCATTCAAAATGTTTTTCTATGCAATACTTTAACACCTTCGCTTTCGTACTCGCGCTTTGAAATCCACAGCTTTTTGAATGTATCCAACGATGCCAATATTGAACCACTTGAACAAAAAATAAAATTAAAAAAAATTTCTTTTATTTTCCTATAGTAAAATTTAACACTGACCCAATCCATGTAGAATAGAGTCTTTCTTTAGGCGAAGCGATCTTAATCTTGCACTCTTTCATATTGAACGAATTGAACACAATTCGTTTAAGGTCATTGAGCAGTCTGTCGCCAAAACCTTTGAATAAAGTAGACCCACCGGATAGGACAATATTTTGGTACATAGTCTTTCTTAAATCCATGTCGGACCTTTGAATTGAATTGGCCAAAATTTCAACTATACCCTCGGACTCATCACCGACCAAGTCCGGTCTGAACAAAAGCTCAGCTGCTCTGTACCTGCATGGACCCAACTTAATTTTAAAAATTAGAAAAAAAAAAATTTTTATTTTTAATTAATTGAAATTTTTACATCGATGACCGATCCATCAGGTAAAACAAAAGTCTGTTTTTCAGCCTGGGCCGAGTCTTCTTTGACTGGATTGGAGGACAAATAGCATGCTCTTTCTTTGATGCTTTTGACTATTTCGAACTCGGCCGTGGTGCTGAAATTGAAGCCTTCTTTTCTTAGCAGCAATTTGAGATATTTGGTCACCTCTCGGCCAGCAATGTCGTTTCTCATGACTGAGTGCGGCAAGGCAAAGCCTTCGAAAATGGGCACAGAGTGAGTGACACCGTCGCCCGAGTCCAGCACAACACCGGTGGTCCGGCCGGTCGAGTACAAACTTAGCACGGCTTGCATCGAAATGTACAAAGCAGGCACGTTAAATGTCTCAAAAAATATTTCGGCCGCTTTCTCGCGGTTTCTTCTCGGATTGAGCGGTGCTTCGGTCAGCAGCACCGGATGCTCTTCTGAATTCGAATTTAGCTGACTTTTTGAATACAAATGTTGCCAAATTTTTTCCATATCATTCCAATTATTGACTATGCCGTGCTCCATTGGATAGGCTATGTTCAATAGACCGCGGTACTCCTCGGCCATTTTTCCATATAAAATGTCCGCCTCCAGGCCCCCAGTCATCACTCTAGTGTGCTTTGGTCGGCCAATACTTTAATTAAAAATTTTTTTTTGTCTATAACAGCACTTAAATGTTTGTTTAAAGATGATTACTAGTTCGAAAAGTTGATTTTGGGAACTTGGTCTCCGGCGAAACCTGCCTTTAGCATTCCTGAACCCTTAATAAATGATAAATCATATAAATATATACTTTTTTTTCATATTTAAACTAGATTAATTATCAATTACATTATCAATCACAATAGGCTGATTGGCAATTACTATGTCGGTATCCATTCTAATAGATGTGTTTTATTATTTTTTTTTCAAATTTTATGTGTCGAATAAAAATTTTTTTTTAATTTTTTTTCTCTTTAGCTCAAATGTATGTACATTAGATTTATTTTTATTTTTTTAGTTTTCAGTTTTGATAAAAAAGCTGAGTTTGCAATTTGCATTTTTGTCAAATATTTTAAGACAATTTGTTGCGCTAGTTCGCCACCAACTATTTTGAATAAATTAATTGAAATAGAAAAAGTTACTTTTTTTATTTAGATTTTTTTGGCTAAAAAATTTTTTTAATTAAATGACTGTATGACTGTTTATTCTGAAAAATAAACTCCTTTTTCACTAATTGACAAAAATATTTGGGTATTAAAGGCTAAGTTTACACACTCAGAAAAATACTCGACCATCTCTTGGAGTACATAAAGCTTCAACTATTTTATTCAGTGCTTCATCATATTAACTAGTTTCTTTTTCTACCTAATTCATTATCTCGTTAACCATGTTTTTACTCAGCTTCTAACTGATATTATTTATAAAATTTACTTTTTTTTCGTTTTTTTTTTTCTTTTTAACTGGTACACGTAATCTCGATTTTGCTTTTGCTTTGGTTTAATTTTTTCAGTCATTTATATATTTTATGAGTTTTTTTATTTGATATTCAGAATTCTGGAACAAAAAACATAAATAAAAATCTTAAAATGAAAAAACTTTCTTTATAAAATGTACCAGATGATACAATGGTTTATCACTCGGATTTAGTCTGTACAAAAACTCTATAATTTAATATCAGTTATTCCTTAATGCATATAATAGTTTGTTGACTTACAGACTTTTTGCACAGAATTGATTTAAGTGACATAAAATATGTGTCAACCGATAAATTTTTTTCTTTTTTTCCTTATTTACTCCTTGTAGAGCATAGGGTCATTACTTTTGATTTCCACTCAAGTCGACCTTTTGCCTTTAGCCTTGTTTTTTCCCATGTCATTGTCATCTCGATGAGCTTTTTCCTGATTGCTGACCTCCATGCTACTGCTTGTCTTACTACCTTTCGTTACCCTTAAAATATCCATTGAAGGGCTTTTTTTGGCTTTTCTTTTTTCTTTCATTCTAAGTATGTGTCCAAGCCATCGCAATCTTTTGTTCTTAATGCATTGAATTAATAGCTTTGTATAGGTCAGTATTTGACAATGTCTCAGGCCAGTATAAATAAATCTTTCCGTAGATTATACTATAATTACTGACGGGTGTAGAACAAAAAATTGCATAAAAATTAATTTCATAATAAAAGTTTTTTTATTTAACAAAGGCTTTAGATTTTTTCTTTAGATTATAACTGAACCTTTCTTTTTTGAAAAAATAATATCAATCTAGTTATTCGTGCTTTTGGTACGTTAGCTTGATTCACTTCTTTAGCAACATACTTAATTATATTTTTATCTAACATATAATTCTGTACCATATTGACATAATGAGATGATACTAAGTCAGGCCAAAATACTTAATTGCCTTCCTGATAATATTCTTTAATCATTTGTTCAATTCGTTTCCTAATACACTCTCCAAGGTAGACATGCTGATTGACTGCTAAACCACTAAATACAAAATATATTCAAAATACGCTACAAAATTTGATGTTTGTTTACTTCTTTAAAAACTTTGCGATATAGGTTTAGTGGGTATTAAACTTTTTAGCCATCTTTCTTTGCAAACGGCCAGATTTGTGATTGAAATAGGCTCTAAGTTTGGCTACTATTAGTTTCGTCGCTATTTTAGCAGGTCTACTACCTCCTTTTTTTTCTCTTTAAAGTTTTATCTTTTTCTATAATATCTAGCCAACGATAAACAAAACGTTTTCTATATCCAAGACCAGTGAATCACCTACAACAACTTGTTACAAACAATGTATAAAAAAATATATGTACTTACAAAGTTGTACATATATTTTTTGATATATGTTTCGTACATTTTTTACTAACAACTTATCGAAAATTCAACTTTTTGAAATAATTTTTTTCTATTAAATAAACAAAGAGATCATTTCATTCTTTTTATATACAATGTTTAGAAATACTAATAGCTAAAATCAGAAATATCCAATATTTTAAAAATTTTCTAAAATTTATCACTCTACATAATTTTTATGGAAATTTCACCTGAAACAAATTTTTATCAAGAAAACTTATCGTTCGTTTTTCTTAAATTACAAGACCAAAAACTTTTATAGAAAAGATCTCGGCCAAAATTTTTACACTTTTTAGACCTTATTTTTTTATTATTCAAAAATTTAACTATGTGAACTAACTCGATTAGTATTACATAATGTATTTTATTTTTTAAATAGATTGAATTTTTTTTAAATAATTATTTTTTATAAAATAACACAAGCATATAGCATGTAGAATAACATTTTTACTTTTTGATCCTTATTAAAAAAATAGAACTTGAGTTCTTCTATGATTCGTATGTGAATTTTTTCAAGTGGCTTCCATACCATTTCTTAAATAATTAGAATAAATTGAAATTGTTTTAAGCTTTATTAGTTTGCTTATTAACAAGCTTGTTTATTACTTAAATCACACTAACTTTTCTTAAATTAATTTAAGCTTTTAAAATTTTCTTTTTTTGATAAAGATTTCAATTTTTATTTAAAAAGGTTTAAATTAAATCATTTTTTGTAACAAATAATTGACTGTGCTACAGGCTCTAGCTAATCTAAAATATTTTAATTTGACAGATTTAAAGACAAAGCCATTCTAGAAATGCAGCTAAGGTTTTTTTTTTATTTGAGTTGAATGTACTCATAATAAATTCTTAAAAATCTAAAGCACTTTTTTCAGCTGATTATAGCAGTAATAGATTAAACTGCATCTTATAGGTTATCTAAGCATTGCTCTAAAGAGTTGTAGCAGTCGCTTCTTTTGTTTCGCCATCCAACCATCAAGCTTCGCTTTGAAACTATTTAGATTCGTTGTATTTACTACATCTTCCCAGAGTTAATTCACGACTCTATTTGTAAAAAAATTGTATCTCGGAAGACAGTTCTTAATTCGTTCACATGTTAGACAATAGCTATTTATCCTCAATTCGTATCTTCGGCTACCAAGACTGTGTTAAGACTGTGATTAATTCCTTTATTGATTTAAATGTGTTCACCATTGTTTGCCAGTTTAATTTAATTTTTAATTTTAAAAATGATTTAGGAAAGTTTCCAGGGCAGTTCCGAATGGCGGCACCTTCTTTTCAGCCCTCATAATTCCAATTATATATGTATGTATGTACAATTAGTAGGAAATAAATAGTTTTATTCAATTAACATAATTAGATTAAATTTTGTTATTAGTTTCACATGTTAAGGATAGAATTGAATTGTTACTGGTTTGTGAGTAAAAGCACATTCCTTCTTAAGCACATACCAATTAATTTATTACAAAATGATAGAAAAATTTATAGATTGCTAAAATGTTAGTGAATCATAATAGATTGTTTGGCGGCCAAAGGGACTATGGTCCCTTTAAAATCTCTTCTATCCCAAAGCAATTAATTATTGTAATCTAAGTGACATTTTCTCAGTAAACATTATCATCAATCAGAAAAGGTCACTTGTGCAGTGCGGAACTATGATCTCTTTGATACCATCGATAAGAAAAATCTGAAACCAAAAATTGTATAACAAATTTTTCTTGCTAGTGTTTAATTTTCCACTTGAAAAAGTAAACAAGTAAAATTCGAGCTAAAAATGAGAATAAAAACACATATGAGAATATTTTATACAACCCAAAATAGCATTACAATAGATTGGGCTTAATAGCTCTCTTTTTTTTTAAATTGTTCTAATTCATTTAATCATTTAATTCAATTTAAAAAAAAAATTATTTATAAAGTAATTCACATAGTACTGTATACCACAGTGTATATCATCAATAAATAAATGTGTGTATACTATAAAGCTTGTCATTACATGCTTATTCTTCCCAGCAAAACATATTATTTGTTGAAAATATGTTATGGCGGATCATGACTCTATTCAGTTTGTTTTAGAGTATTTTGAATCAAATAAATAATTTAAACTAAATCATAACTTTTGTTAGCACATAATTAGTGAGCAGAGTAATTTAGAATTGATTTAAAATCCAAGCATTCTTAATTGGCTCAAAGGGATCATTGTCCCGAAGTCCCGTTTATTCTGTATATTGCAGATTGCAAAACCACTCAATCAATCAATCAATCAATCATTCTCATATACAGATCACTTAAATTATTAACAGTATCGAATCTACTTTTTGGGTTGAGTGAAAGATATGTTAGGACAGAAGAGAGCGATTTTGTTTCATTGGCTGTCAGACTAACTTGTAGAAGAATTCAAAGTGTAAAAACTTTAAACTTGATCTTTGGTGAACAATATGCGGAAAGGCTCTTTGACACTTTGATTAATTCACATAAGTATATCAAGACTTTGATCACTTTGAACTCAATTAGGTTTACTTTCCTTCGAAAATTCTGTAATTTTCCATTTGCTAGTCTAAGACTAATAATTGACAGTAAACGCATGCGGTTAGATGCTAGAAAATTTGGTACGATTGAAACAATACCTTTTAAGCAGCTTTTCAAACATGAAAATTAGGTAAATGACTATGAAAATAGAGAAATCTAGGGGTGATATGAATCACAGCATGACTGTTGACGCATTTAATTGCAGACAAAATGCAAGTTTTTATTCAAAAAGAGACTTCACATTGATTCGCCAAGATTTATAGTAATATTTTTTTTATTTAAAAAAAAGATAAGCCCAAATCAGTAAAACAAACTTGGACATGAAACATTTTAAAAAATTTATGTAGTAAAAAAACAAATAATAAAAGCACTCTTTTAAAATTAGTTATTTGATCTATTTATTTCAAGTGCCTGGATAAAATTGTTTTCAAATGCCTGGATATTCTAATCTCTTGTTATTTAAAAATATTCCTATTACGCAATCATTGATTACATTCATAAGAATAAATAAAAAAGGCTTTTATTTATTTCAATTTAATTAAAAATAAAGTCTGACTGATTAATGTGTTTACGCTAAGTGAATTAAGCGTTCGGCTACGTGCTGATTCGGACGCATGCGTGCGTCTAATGGAATCGGACGCAACTGCTATAAAAATCAGACTCAGATTCATTATTAGTTCTAAGTCGAATTAATAAACCGCACCTGTCAGAAAGCAGTGCTTAATTACGTCATTTTATAATAATTTTAAAATAGTTCATAATTTATTAGTGAAGTAATACCGCGAGTAAGCAACGAATAATATTAAAATGTGTATGTGTGTTTTGTTCATTCATTGCTATTGCAATATATGTAGCTATTTAGAGGGAGAAAAATTATTTCATTTGTTGCAATATAATTTAAAATTATTATTTTAGAAATTAATTATTATTATTTTTATTTTCAAATCCATATTTTCGAATATATTTGCTAGTGTTAATGCAATTATGAGAATTTGAGTCTAATGGATAACAAAGAGACCATCGAGCAAAAACTCGAACAAATTGACAAAATAATCAAGATTTGTCTGCAGTCATCAGTAGCTCAATTGTCCAAAGACCAAAATAATAATCCATGTTCGCCAGAAAATAATAGTGTATTTTTTTTTTACAATTTTTTTTTTGTTTTTTACTCACCAATTATTTAATTTAAGACTGCAGTTTTGAAGCTTTTTGCCAAGCAGCTTACGTTGCTCAGGCAGCACTCGACTGAAAGTCGAGCAAAATTGTGCAGTAAGTATCCCAATTTGAAAAAATGGCTGCAACTGGTGAACATACCAGAGAGTACGCTAAACGAAATGGATCTTTCACGAGTCACTTTTCATGATCTGTTCTGCAAAGAGAGTGTAGAGGACGTGAAAGCATGTTTGAACGAGTGCGGCCCAACTCTTGACGACAAACATATTATCAAGGTGTTTAGTGGATTTCAGTGCTTGCGTCAGCTGTCGGACCCCGACTCCGGCCAAAACATGGCCAACTCGTCCACCAACTACTCAATATCGCAGTCAATTTCATCGACTTCATCGTCAAGCTCGTCGGTTCTCACCGGTCAGCAGCCTGCTAGAGGCAAACAGTCCGTGCCCGAGATAAACAGCTCGAATTCTATTCGTGTCAAACAGCAACGAAAATCCGAATCCGATGTTCACTTTAACTCGGTTAACAACTCCAATGGCCAAAAACAGCTCAAACCACTAGCAAACAATCAATACAGCACATCATCAAACAATTTTTCTAATCTTTCTTCATCTTCGACAAGCTCAAATTGTTCGACCAAAAACGCCAAGTGTAATTTTACTTTTTCGCCTACTCTTCCAGTCAAATCGAAAAGTAAGTGCTTCTGTTTTTAGACTGTGTAAAATTTAGTACCAGCTTTTTTAGTATTCAAATATCGCAGGGGGGCATTTTAGTATTAAAATAAAAAATAAAGTTTTTAATTAATTTAGATTTTTGTTTAACAATGTTTTTATTATTAAGCAAAAAAAAAATGTACACGAAAAATAAAAGGTTGTTTTAGAGCGATAAGTTTTTTTTTGTCTTTTTTTTTTTTAAACTGATCGTAGAAAATATGTAATATTTTTTGTTAGTTTTGTTTATGTAAAAGGTGTTCTAAGTCCAGTGTTGTCATCAAAGCCATCTGATCAAGAATTAATAAAATATATTTATTTTTAAATTTAATCAACCTTTTAAAAATGATCAAGAAAAGATTCGAAAAAAAAAGTGTTACATTTCTATTATTTATCAAACTTATTTTCAGAGTTGTTTAAAAGTCACAAGTCTCAAGCCAAGTCCAAGTCGGGAATTTTATTTTTTTCTTTTCCAAAAGTCCAAGTACAGATTTTACCATCATCTAAAAAAAAATAAAATTAAAAATTTTCTGTTTTGCTATTATTAATCTAATATATATTTAAAATTGACTAAAATGAAAAAATTTGAACTTAAAAAGCTTTTTACTTAGACTTTTAAACAACTCAGCTTATTTCACCATTTATTGCATCAGATGAGTCAATTTTTGTTAAAATACTATAGCGAATTAAAAAAGTTGTTCATTTTTAAGTCCATTAGTAAAATTTAAAACAAAAAAGAATTATGAATTTTTTTATATTTCCTTTTAAAATGTCATTTAGGTCTTTTTTTTTAACAGGACCTGAAAGCTAACCATTTATAAAAAAAATAATTGTCTTGTGGTGCTTATAACTTACGACTGCAAAGACTTGTTTTGATTAACACTTCATTTATTTAGTTTAAATAAATTTTTTAATATTTAAAATTGAGATTTTTATATAAAAAAAATAACAATTGATAAATTAATATTAAATTTTTAAATTTTTTTTCCAAAATCATAATAGATCAAATTGGTATTTTTGTAAATTAAAAGCTTGAATGAATTTTGTCTATTTCAACATCGATCTCAAAATCACAAAGCTATTTATTAATTTTTAATAAAAAAAAATCCATTTTCTGTTGTTTCAACCAAGTTCATACTGTTGCTTAAATTGTAGCCAATTACTCTAGTCATTTTTAATCACTGTTATTTTTTAAATTTTCAGGCACTTTTAACAGAATAGTGTATTAAAAAAAGAACACTAACAATTTGTCAGAAAAACTCTGCTGGATATTTTTTCAATAAGTTATTTACATTAATCTTGAACTTAAATAGCTTTAAAATAGAAAAATAATAGTTTTTAGCTAGTTCAACAATTGCCTCTTTAGAAGAATAACACAAAAGAACTAGAAAAAATTGACCAAATTACAAAGACTTTATTTATAATATTATTTTTCATAGAAACTATAATTGCATGAGAACCATTTCATGTTATTTAAATGTTTTAGTAAGTTTATTATCAATTGAAATTTATATTGGTAATTTATAATATTTTTTTTTATAAATATTTATTAAGATGAGAAACAAAAATAATAATTAAAAAAATTTTTAGTTAGGCGGTGAAGAAGAACGAGTTGTGAAAATAAATAGATAAGATAATATGAAAATCAGTAAAAGAAAAACATTGAAATGATCTTAACAGTCAGAAAATTCTTGTATACTAGACAAAAAATTTAGTCAATAGAACTGAATAATCTTGAGCATTATGAAGGGAATTTTCTTAAAAATTGCTTAATCTGTGGTTAATTTTACAAATATCTAGTACAGTTTCATAGAATAATGATTCAAAGGAGGCTTTGAGAGGATGTTTTAGAATGTATCCTTCAGCAAAGTCTATTCATGCATTTAGCCTATTATTTCTTTTATTTTTTTATCAAAGCAAAGATTTTCAAGTACAGATCTAAAAATTTAATGGTTTTAGAGATGGGAAAAGTCTTGTTAAATAACTGAAGACTAAAGATTTTATTAAATCTTTAACTGATCAAATTTTCAAATTTTCATCATCTTCCATTTGCATAGCCATGGCTCTACACTGCATACCTGATTAATGTAGTGTTTTTAAGTATTTAAGTTAGGAGTGGGAAACTAGTTCACCCCTAATTAATCCTGGAACGTTCATGTTCGGGTCCAAACGGATCCCATATATTTTTTTTAAATTTTTGTTTCTCATAATAAGTAAAAATTACCACTAAAAGGATTATGAATTTTGTTCGCTAGTTTTTTGAGAAAAATGAAAAAAACTGTATTTGATAAAGTATTAAACTATTTTTGCAATAAAAATAAAGTTTATCAAATTTCTTACAATCAAAATTACTTTGGAAACATATTTATAAAATTTAAATTTAAAAATTTAAATTCAAATTTTTACCTCACTTTTATTGAATTTTGATTTAAAATGTTCAAATTGAAAAGAAATAGTTCGAAATTTTCAAATTATGTATCCAGTGAGAGTAATGAGTCTGAAAATGATGAAATTGAAGAGCAAATTGATACTGACATTGATTTAAGATTAATCGGTATTAGATAATGATGATTTTAAAGAATCAATGATTTTTTCGGTGAAGATGGTTTCTCTTGGTCAACCGTGATTCTAAATTTGTATCAAACATGCATGGACGCTTTATATGTGCATAACTTACTATAATGACATACAAAAATCAAACAAAAGAAAGCTTAGTTGCAAATGAACCACCATCATTAAATCTAAAAAGCAGAAATCGAAATTCAACATAATGAAAAAAAAAAATTTTTTTATATTTATTTGATGAAAAAAATGGATTTTAGGCAAAAATTTAGATATTCAAAAAAAAAACTTTTTTCATACGTTTAGTCACTTTCTCCAATATTAAAAGTTAAAAATCTTAAAAATTGAGGAAAAAATCAACATTTCCTGTCTAGGACTAAAGTACTGAATGCCCTTTAAATGATCTAATTCATTTAATAAGATTATAAGTAGGCAGACTTGCCGCAACTAGTCTTTAAATAATTGAATAGCTTATTCATATTTTGTTTTATGCCCAAAGGGCTCCCTTATCGTCGACTTTTTGTCTGATTAATTAAACTGACTCTCTGAAAAATGTCTTTTGTTATCAATGATAATCTTGAAATTAAAAAGATTAAAAAAAATTCTCAATTTACCTAATTGATTATAGAAACAAAAAATTAGAAATTTTTAGGCAATTTTTAAATTGAATTTTTTAAAATGTGACGCAATTCTCATTAAAAATTATTATTTTTTTCTTTTTTAAAGAAGGCAACAAAGTGACGACACCACCGCCATTTCGCAAAAACTCAACGGGAAATCCGATAAATCAAGTAAACTTGAACAATCCGCAAATAGCAGCCTTGGCAGCAGTATTGGCAAAAACAAATACTCAAACTAAGAATTCAAGTGAGAGCCCGTCTAACATGCAAAGAAGCTCGTCGCACGAGTCCCATTTGCGCAACAAAATTCAAATAGTGCACCAAAACGAGGCTCAATCGTCGGCCATTCAGACAGCCGGATCGCTTGTGGACACCAAAGGAGACGACAGCTGTTTTCTGGCAACCGGAGACCGACGATTGTCAAATTCGGAAAAATGCAGCTCCGAATTCAGCAGTCGTTGTCCGAGTGGACAAGCCTCGCCTAGTCTGCAAAGCCCCGGTCGTTTTTCAAAAAATTTCAACTTACTCACTAACTCAATTGGATCCAAGTCTCCCAAAGTCCACCAAGAGCACCGGTAAGTACTCTGTTTTTACCCCCATTTTTTTTCCAAACGCATGGCTTGAGTTTGAAATTTTTGTAGTTGGACGAATGCATTTAAAGTGACCAATTGCAGTGTGTGCAACAAAAAAATTATTTTCGGATTTAAGTGCAAAAATTGCAAGTGAGTGAACCTGAATAAAAATTGCCTGGTTTTTTTTTCTAAATCGAGTTTTGCTTAAATTAGTTTTAAATAAAAAAAAAACTCAAGAATTTAAAATTTTTTTTTTTTAATTCATAAGATTTATAAAATATGTTCGAATAAGAAACATTAAAAAGTGTCTGGTGTGCCGCAAGCCAGTCTGGCACGGCCTCAAGTGCAAATACTGCAAGTAATAGAAGATTATTAATGAACAAATTCGATTTTTAAAAATAAACAAAAAAAAAATTAATTTTTTTTTTTATAAAAAAATGAATTTAATTTTAGGTTCCGATGCCACAAAGATTGTGAAAAAAAAGCTCCACAAATTTGTACTGTGAACAGCATGTCTTACTTGACAAACGATTTACCATTGATAAGCGTGGCCGATAACACTGAACTGCCAAAGTTTGTTCACTATTCCAACACTTCTTCGGCAGCCTCTTCCACAACGGCCTCGCCAGCCATGCATAATAATTCAACCCAGTCTCAGCTAAGCGAATCCTCCGCTTTCAACTATAGTCCATCAAATGGTTTAAATTCGGCTAATTTTGCATACAAAAAAGTCAATGCTATAAATTCGACTCCTAGCACCGGTCACAAACCGGTCAAAGCTGTCAAAGATCCACATCTAATAGGTAAATATTAAAATAATATGAATGTAATTTTGCTATGTGTTCATTCCTAAACTTGTCAAATATGTTTCTTGGCTTTTCCTATATTCGTTCTTATTTGAAAATTTCAAGGTAAACTAGATTCTTTTTTTATATTTTCAGCAAATAGCTCGAATCTCCTTTGATTTGACAAAGGTTATTCTTGAGAGAGTTAATTGATTAATTATTAATTTTGGAATTGTCCAATTCTAATACAAAATAAACAAAAAATTTTCCTTTTTTGATAAATTAAAATTTACTAAAATAAATTATTTTTAAAAAAAAATATTGAACTTCACTTCACTTAAAATATATTTTTGTTTTGTAAATAAAGACAAAAAATAGAACTTAGTTAAAATTTTAATTTATTTTATTTAAAAAAAAAAGCAAAAATTTTATTTTTTAGATATAAAACTGTGTTGCAGTATATTTTCAACTTAATTAATTTTAAGATGTAAGTTATTCAAAAAAAATTATTTAGAAATCAAAGCGACAATAATTTGTTTTTTTAACAGCTAATATTTGAATCGTTAATAAAATTTCTTTAAAGAATCATTGTTTAATTTCAGTTTTGGCCAACATCATGGTTCATGGACTGTTCAATTCTATTACAAGTTAAATAAATTTAATCAAAATGAAAATTGAAATTTTTGGGAATTAAGTGAAAATTGCAATGTAAAAACCGTGAAAATATTCTTTAATTAAATTAATAATAACTTTAAAGCTATTAAGTCAAGACTTTTACTTTTTATTGACTTGTTGAGACTTTTTTCCTGACTTTTGTACAAGTCTGCAAAAAATCATCAATAAATTAATATTTATTCCTTTTTGAATTTTATTAAAAATTACATAAATTTATCAAAAAAACGGTACATTTTCTGAACTATAATCTTTAATAAAATTAGTTATTTTTTTTCTCAAGTTAACTTAAGCATACATTTGTTGAATGCGGCAATTAATTAAAATTGCAAAGTTTCCTTCTTTCAATTCAATTAACAAAGGTCTCTTTATTTTCTTCTTTAGGAATAGAATTAAGTATTCCCATAATTTAGGAAGCTATTTGATCGTCATTTGAACGATCGGGTTATTTTATTTCACTGAACAAACAAAAATCATATTACATATATTCACGAGTTACTGTTGTTCCTGATAGGCTTTTTTTCCAATATTTTTTTTAGAATTAAATAAACAGAGTTAGAGTGAATGTTAGAAAGAGACATATATTTTTAAATATTATGTTACGTAAAGCATATATTCTTTCTAATTGTTCAGAATAAAATTCTCTAAGTAACTACAACACCGACTCTAGCCAACTTAATTGTCTATAGTTTCACAGTGCAATGTTATGATCTAATCTGTTTAGCAAGTCACTTGTATTTAACCCTGTGTAAAGTATTAGAGAAGCGTATTCTTCTTCTTATTATTTTTTTATACAAACCCATCAAGTCTAAAATTTATTAATTACTTTTTTGTTATTTTTTCTTCTTTATTCTAATTTTTTTATTCAAATTTGATAAATTTTTTATTTTTTCAAAAAAGTAAAAATTTTTGTTTGATTTATATTCAAATTTCAACATATCATTTTTGGACAGATTTTTTTTAAAGTTTGATTTTTGAGGATAAAAAATTTAGGCAAACTGAAAAAATCTTTTCACATAACTTCCAATAAACAAGCTAAAATCGGTTACAAGCTAGTACTGGTTCGATCATAATAGGAATAAGAAAGAAAATTCGGTCAAAATGTTAAGCCACCCTCCTCTTTTCTAATCCGGGCTGGGGACCGGCAACGGCAGAGTTATGACTGATGCCTTTGTCCAAGAAGCTAGTGGGACGTTCATCATAAACAGCGCCACTCATCCGAGCACTTAAAATTGGCTGCGAACTCGGCAACTATTTACAACTAGCTTGGAACCACAAACCAAGCGACATTCCCCGAAGAGAAATGTCTTAACTTTAAGCTTTCTAAGTTATGTGTCTCTGCTGCATTTTTTTTTGAATAAAATTTTTCAAATCAAAGAATGATTTAAAAAGAAAAGAAAATATTGATTTTTTGCTATTTCTAAACTAAAATATTGTTTGATTTTTAGATTCACGCTCGAGCTCCTCATGCAACAGTTCAGAGCCGAATTCGCCAAACTATTTTAAGCAAATTCACAATCAACAGTTTGCTTCACAAAAACTGAATACATCAGACAAAAAGCCCTCGTTTTCGTCCATTTCCAATGCGTCAATGGGTTTTTTTAACGCGGCGCAAGCGCCCAATCAGCTAGTCTCATCGGTGGCCTCGACCACCACTCAAGCGACACTGACTGCAACGGACCACGCGCAGGAATCGCCCAAGACCGATAGCGAAAACGTTGTCGAAGACGAAGACGAAACAATGATCGAAGAGTCGAAAAATTTGTCTCAAAACTCCGAACTACAACAATTCAACATTCAATACGAGGAGATAACACAAAAAAGTGAAATGGGCCGTGGCCGATTTGCCATAGTCTACAAAGCTTATTGGCACGGCGAAATCGCATGCAAAGAAGTAGCATTCAATGAGAACATAACCGAAGAATCAGAGGAGCTGATAAATTTTAGAGAAGAAGTGTCCAATTTGAGGCGAACACGGCACTCTAATTTAATTTTGTTTATTGGCGCGTACATCAAGCCGCCAAAATGCGCCATTGTAATGAGTCTGTGCCGAGGTCTATCTTTGTACAAATATTTGCACACAGAATCAGTCTCCTCGTCGAATATAACAAACTTGGACTGGATGATTGACATATGCACTCAGATAGCGCAAGCCATGGGCTATTTGCACAATAAACAAATGATACACAAAGACCTAAGGTCAAAGAATGTATTCATTGATGGCAATAAGGCTGTTATTACGGACTTTGGTCTTTATTCGATTAGGCGGCTGTGCAATCGGCTCAAAAGAGACGATTTGCTGCCCGTCACTAAAGAGTGCTTGTACTATATGGCGCCTGAGTTGGTCAAGCTCATCGGCACTGATCGTATAGACAGCGCTTTTTCTCAAGCGTCCGATGTGTACGCGTTCGGAACCATCTGGTACGAAATGTTCTGCCAGGAGTTTCCCTTTTCGTCACACAGTGCCGATTCGGTTTTGTATTTAGTCGGAAATGGTCTTAAAAATTTGTCGCCCAACATTCAACTAAGCAAAGAATTTAAGGTAATTGTTTGAGATTTTCTTTTCGTTTTTTTTTTTTCAATTTCCAGCTGAACCGCTCTGATCGATGGTGTTATATAATGGGTGTCATGTAGCAGTTATGTGTACTATCCAGACCTGTCCAAAAAAAAAAAAAGGAATTTTTAAGTCTTTTCAAAGTCAAGTCAGAGACTTGAGTTAAATATTTTTTTTTTCAAAAATAAGCCAATATTGATTACATTTTTATTTAAGTTGAAATTTTAATTTAAAAATTAAATGTCAAAATTAATAAGATTAAATTATTCGATAAAATTAAAGAATTTTTTTTTCCTATATTAAAGCTTTATCTCCTGGAAAACTCAAAAATAAAGTCGTTTTAAAGTCTTTTTAGTCAGTGACTTGACTTTTAAAAATTTCAAAGTCAAAAGACTTTTTTTTGAAAAAAACATTTTCTAAAAACATAAACTTGACTTTGACTTTATGACTTTTGAACAACTCTGGTACCATCTGATATTTAAAATTTTTGTAGATAAAATATTTCCAATTACTAACAAAATATAAATAAAAAAAAAATTTTTTTTTTTAGTTATTGATGAAAGCCAAATAATGGCTTTCTGAATGAAAAATATAAGTGTCTGTTGAAAAGTCATATTAGATAATTTCTGAAAATGAACAAAATCCAAAATCAATATAGACCTTAAAATTTACAATAAAATTCTTAAAATTTCAATTAAATTCGTAGGCATTACGCTAGATTCAAAACTTACATTTAGTTAAATTATAGAGGATTAAAAAAAAAAATTTTAATTCAAGACTTAACATAAAAAAAATATCTATCAAATAAAAAATAGGGTCTGAAACTCAAAACATTAAAGAAATCTATGCAAATTCTTGATATGATCAATATTAGATTATTTTTCTTTTGTTTAAATTCATTTTCAATTTGAAGAATTACTTTTTTTTTTAATGAGAAAAAATATTCATTTCTTATGTGTCATGACTAAATTTATTAATTCAAATATAGAATTTTTTCTGAAATTAATTTTATTTAATAAAATTTATTTATTTTAATTTTTTTTTAATTAAAGATAATTTTGTTGAAATGCTGGTCAAAGGATCCATCCAATCGTCCTGATTTTTCGCGTTTGCTTGAAACTTTTCGGGGTATACCCAAAAAGTCGAAGCTTTTTCGAAGTCCATCTCATCCAGTGCATATTAATATGCGCTAACATGAAACAAAATTTGTTGAATGACTTTGGCCATACTATATGTTCAGTAATATTTGTTGTTTTTATTTATTTATACAATTATTTTTTTGTTTTTATTTTATTTTATTTTCTCTCTGAGCAAAAAATATCTTACCATATAAATAAAAATTTTTCGTTAAATTAATACAAATTTTTTCTAAAATACAATTAAATTAAAATTTTATTTCAAAAGACCCAAATTATTAATTACTTGATCAATTTATAAGTATAAAAAAAAGAAAATTTTTCTTTTCTATTTGAATAAATCAAATGGTTTATAACTTTTAAAGGTACCGTTATAAACTTTATTTAATTATCTATCCGGATCGATTATATTCTGTCCCTTAAAGATGGGTAATTAAGTGAGAGGTTGATCGATTCTGGTTATAATTTTTTATTCTCTAAAATGATATGTGAAATGAAGTGAAAATTTTAGGAAGCTTAAAGAATCTCAGAAAAAAATGTGGTTGAATGATGCTCTTTTCTTCATTCGATCCAAATATATGTATGTTTGAAAAGTCAACTAGTGTGTGATGCGTTCTGGTAGCATAGTAGCAAAACTCTCTGAATGTTGGTATGCGCAGTTGGAACGCGACACAATAAATTAAGGATCTGGTGGTTCGCGATTTTTACTCAAAATGATAAAGAAAATATTTTAGATAATAATTTCATTAATAAGTGTCTACTTCTACACCAAAGAAATCATAAAAGGAAATAAAAGAATAGAAAAAAAATAAAAAAAAAGATGTATACAGTGCTACTAGGATGGGATGAATTCACCCCATTTTACGTAAAATTACGTTAATTCACCAAATTAGACGATTAATTACGTGAAAAATCAGTTTCTATAAAACGTTATTTAAAATAAAGTGAATTAACGTAATTTGGCGTGAAATGTGGTGAAATTTCCTAAAAAATTTTTTTTTGTTTTTTTTTTCTAGAAACTCTCAAAAATTATTGTATTATTTTTGGTAAACGATCACAATAGAGAAATAAATTTTTAGAGAATATTTTTATTTGAGAAAAAAATTTACCGAAAAAAAATTACAAAATTTTTATTGAAAAAAAAAATAGAAAAAGTCTGAAAAACTAATTAATTAATTATTATTCCATCAATAAAATTGAAAATCCAGTAAGGAACAACTCTTTTTTCAACAATTTTCTGTTTTATATTCATTAACTTGGCGCTTTATTTTATCTTCTTTTTTTTGTGCTTTACTGCTTGTTGACTTAATTGATTACCTGAAAATAAATAAGCTATTTATTTATATTAGAAATATTGTCTGTGCTTTTCTCTATATTTTTTTCTTCTATTATACAAACTCTCTAATTTTCTTTTCTCTATTTGATAGTTCATCTTATTTTTTGACAAAAATTAACGTAATAAAAGTTAATTTCAAATTTAGTCAAAATGGATAATTTATTTACAAAATGAAAATGTAAAATATGTTTAGAGCAAAAAAAATAAAAATTTTATAGTTTATTTTTACTATCTTTACTCTTGAACGCTTTGGATTTTTAATTTGATTTAAGACTGGTCGAGTCGGCAAAATGAAAATAATTATACATTTTTATATTTTTAGAATTTGTTGTGCAATTTTTCAGAAAATTAAAACACTCTCAAATTATTTGGTAAACAAAATTAAAATTAAAAATTTTCTTGAATATTGCACAACAAAATCTTAAAATATGAAAATATAAAAATGTAAAATTATTTTAATTTTACCGTCGAGTCATAGGTTGTGCAATATTCGAATTCGATAGTGTAGACATGTGCTAGATTTGCTAGATTTAAAGGACCAGCAGAGTCTTTTTTAAGTCTATCACTTTTCGCGTTTTTTTTCATTTTTTAAATTTGAATTATTCAAATCATTCAATTTAATTAATAAGTAGGTGATATTAGAAGACTATCACTCTTAAAAATGATCACACAACTTAAATAATTTAGAGCAAAAATTTTAGCTTAAATTTTTATTTTTAAGAAGTGACAATTAAACTGCTAACTTCGTTATGCAAATATTTTTATTCAAAAAATAGATATTTCAAAAGCACAATTATTTTTCTTTTTCAAATCAATTTTTTTTTAAAATTTTCAAGGAATTTAGAAAAAAAAATTTTCAAGTAGATTAAGCAACTAAAAGCAGAATTAAAATTAAGAAATTTTCTAATTAAAATAGTTGCGTTATGCTTACTAGGCTTTGTCAATCAATTGTACACTTTACAAATAGCCCAATCTCTAGACAAACAATAACTAAATCTAATCCCAAGTCATACACAAATAAACTGCTTTAAATTCTCTCTAATTAAATACAAACACATAAAAAAAAATAAGGAAAATAGTAATATTTTGCTTTTGGCTAGCAAAAAAATGCTCTCAATTGGAAAATTTTGCTCGACAATTTTTATTCTGCTCATGATTTTGACGAGTCTAGCAGCCATAGGCATCTATTCAAGCTACACAAGCAAGCCAGGACCCACACACATACGCAATCAATACATCGGCTTATGGCTCAGCACTCAACTTCTATTCTTTTCACTCCAATCGCTGTATTTATGCAACAAAAACCCGCAGCGCTTTCTCAAACCAAACGTGTACGCCGACCTGGTCTATTTCACTCTGGCAGTCACTTTGTCCAGTCTATGCGCTCTCTTTCATGTGCTTGCCAACCGAGTCGACTCGTGTGTATTCTCAAGCCTCACAATGCTAATTAATCTGCTTAATTTTTTGATCATCATTAATCGACGCTTTGAAACAAAAAGCCAAAGCAAACACATTGACTACATTGACTTTATAAAAACAAGCTCATTTATAACTCTAACAGACAGCTTTTTAAAAAAACTATTTCGTTCAATTAATTTTTTATTAAAAATAAAATTTTTAATTTTTTTAATTTTAATTACAAATGGAGCATTAATGAACAATTTAGTTTTTATTAAATTTTCACCTAGAGGAACAATGGTTGACGTTCCATTATCAGACAAATCTAATCGCACCATTAAAATACACGTGTGTTGCAAAGGACCCAAAAGCGACAACCAGTCGAGTTTTTTGATCGAAGGAGATTTTAAGACTAGTCATGTAGATTTGTTGGCCTTGCAAAGTGAACTTGTCAAGCTGAATAGACGTGCTTGCATTTGGGATAAAGCTGGCATCGGCTTTTCGGACTATTTCTACTCGGACATGGTCAACCATGATTTATACTTCACCAACTTTTTGAATAAAATAAATGAGAGCAGAGTTATTTTGGTGGGGGTCGGAGATGGTGCTGCTTTGGTGCTTAAAAGTGCTGCAAACATTCAAAATTTGGACAAAGTTATTTTGGTTGATGCATTTCCGACTCGTCTCAAATGGAATGCAGAATATATGGCTCGCAATTGGAGCCACAATAAGCTTGAGAAACATGTCAATAAAATAATCGATAGGAAAAAATATTTTATCAAGCTAATGAATGCTTTTGCTGTTCCCTTGGGACTTGTGCCTACCATTTTGCATATGAAAAATTTTGATTTTTCTAACCAAAATAATTTGCTTTTGATAAATGAAAAAATTTGGATTAGTGAAAAAATGCATGTTGGACAGTGGCTTAGTGATGGAAACAAAATTGACTATGCTACTCTTAATATCAGTCACGTGATAACAATAAAGTCAAACGATCAAATTTATGAACAAGTTTGCGCGCCTAAAAAACAAAAGAGCAATTCGAAGTATTGTATGTACGAAAAGCAAATAAATAAGTATTTGATTAGTGAGAGAAAAAAGCTTGTTAAAAATGGAAGTGTGTATGAATGCAATGAAAATGATTGTAGTATAGAGTATTTTTCTGGGAATTCTCTGTTTACTGCCAATGCCTTAGTCAATCTAAGCACTTAATCGTCATTTTTTTAAGTTATTTTGTAAATAAAATTTTTCATTTTTTTTTTTTTTTTATTTTTTTTGTATAGGGGGTCTGAAACTTTACAGCCTATTTGTATCTTATTAAAGCGATTTTATCTCAGAATTTTACCAAACGAATCTACCCGATCGACACATTTTCTGAAAGAGAATTCTGAGATGGTTATCTTTAAAAAAAAAAATTGAGAAATTTTTCGGAAAAAAATCGGAAAAATTTTGACATTTTCAACTTTTTCGGGATCTACTTTTTTTCAAACCCCTTTACCTATATATTTTATATAAATTTTAAATTCATTTTAGCTATGTTTTATAAATTTTGTGAAAAAAAAACAAAATAGTCATTTTTTGATGAAATAGTATTTTTTTTGCTGAATTAGTGATATTTTTTTATGAATTTGTTGTGATGTTTACCCATAATAAGATGTTTAATGAAATTGAAATTAATTTTATTCCTCAATTTAATGATAAATGAAAAGATGGAATAAGCTCCATTCCAAACTGCTGAGGTCTAAACACAAAGTATATTTTTAATAAATAAATAAATAAAAAAAAGGTACAATAATCAATTTTTGCTATACTTAATCTTCACTCAATCATCAGCTTAAGAGACAATAAAATAAAAAATACAAAATAGAAAAAGATTTTAATCTTGAAAATCAGATTCTGAGTCGAAAAAATCGCTAAGACGACATCATTATATTCATTGTAATTGAGAAATTGCTGAATTTTTTTGGGACTTAAATGTGTTTGATGTAGTTCTGAGGATATTATTGTACTTTATCCCTCTGCTGGTTAATGTCAAATAAATACTCTAAATTTTCTAAATTTGAAAAAATTAATTATTTTTTTTTAATTTTATTTAAATTCTCTCGTAAAAATAGATACAAAAATGGGACAAAAAAAAACAAAACTTTATTTAAAATAATCTTAATTTGTGATTATTTTAAATTTTACTAAATTTTAGACCAAAAATAGGTATTAATGAGATAGTAAAAACAAATACGTAGTTTAAAAAAAAATTTTAAAAATTAGATTTATAGTTTTTTGTTTTTGCCAATCATGAACTTGCAATTAGGACAGTAATGCTCTGAGTCTTTGCATGCTTCAAAAAAAAAAATTAAAAAAAAAATTTTACTTTGAAGAGAATTAAAAATTTACAATTAATACAAAATGGGATTAAGCAACAACCGCATCCGAATCCCAAAAAGCAAATGCTTGCTCCTAAAAGCCAAGTTAACAATCCAGACTCGCGTTTGACTACAGTGAGGACATTGGCCCGACAATTTGGACACATAAGTTGGGTAGAATTGTCACCAAGTCTCATAGGAACACAGGCATAGACAATGTTAGGTTGCTGTGGTTCGTAGATTAAGCATTCGGTTGCGATTTCTGGTGCCGACGGCTGTGAAAACCTTTCTTGACTTTTTTGCTCATTTGGGGCCGATCTATCTGCATATCGGTCCTCTGTATATGGTGGTGGCAATTCAGATCCTCTTTGATTATCATCTTAAACAAGATTTATTTAATTGACATTTTTTTCACTCTTTTTTAAGCTTACACATTTTGTTTAAAGATAGATATTATTTTCTTGAATAAAGTATTTAATTTATTTCTTTTTAAAATTATAATTTTGTTCTTGTTGCAAATTTTTGCTAACACATTTACCTGAATAATTTATCTTTTGAACAGAAATGAGTTTGTCTGATTTAAAATTATAGTTAAAAAAATGCCATCTCATTATTCTCTTTTTATTTATTTTGCGTATTTTAGAAAAAATTATTTTTATCAAGTGACGTGTGAAGTAAATATTATTCAACTTCAAAAAAAAAGAAGCTGAAAATTTTGGACTAATATCTTTGACTTCAATAGTTTGTAAACTCATGGAAATTTTTGAAAAAGATGCTTAGATGCTTATTGTCAACATAGTTATCTTCTATATCAGAAAACTTTTGTAACTAATTTATTAGAATTTTCAGATATTCTGAATAGTATGTTATACATAAAAAAAACAGTTAGTGTTTTCACGGATTCTTATTTTGAGTTAAAAAAAATTTTTTTTTGATAAATTAAAGTTTAGTAAACTAAAAAAAAATTAAAAATTACTGCAACAAAATGGAGTATATTTTTTTGGATCTATTTTACCCAAGATAATTTCTATAATTTAAAATAAAAACAAAAAATAAAACATCAATACTAATTAAATTGATTAATTAATTTTATAATATTTTTGAAGATATGATTGAAAAAAAAATGCAAAAAATGATTAAAATTTAATGGAATAAATTTTAATTATTGACTAGCTTTGTTTCAGACTTACGACTGTTTGTCAACTGAAAATAACAAAAGTGTATGTGATCAGTCTTTTTAGGATGACTCAATATACTTTCAAAGGTGATTACCAAGAAAATAGATTCAAGGATTTTAATTAATTTACCGAGATTAAATTTGGTTGCATGACAAATTATTCAAAATTCAACAAATTGATATTTATTCGCTCCAAGTATCTTTTGGTCCTGGACAATTCTATCAATTTCAGCTTAGTTTCTGTAATCTATATTTCAATCAATGTTCCATTTTCAAATTTAGAATGTTTGCAAAGTGACCTAACGGCATTTGATATTTTGACTGCTAAGCACAATTCTGTTATTTTAGCATTCAGTCAATCAAACCCTCAATTAATATTTTCTAATACTTATAATGCGCCAGCAAATTCAGTATTTATATTCACAACGATCAATGCTGAAATTTGAAACATTCAAGCTATCAATTTATAATAATATCAATTTGATCTTTATTGACTTTGTAAAAAAATTTTAAAAATTCTATATGAATTTATCAATGTTTTTTTGTTTTCAAAATAACATTGTTTTTTAAAATTTTTATTAAATTAAATAAATGAAGTGTTAAACAACAGTCGGCTACGATAAGGGCACTAGCCTGTTGATTAACCTTGAAAATTGAAAATGTTTCATATATGAATCATTTTTTTGGATGAAAAGTGTTTTTGGATTAAAATCACAAAATTCTCATCATATTCTTACACAATATTTAGGAATGTACCAATAATGAAAAACTTTCTTTTCTTTTTCATTTATAATAATAATAGCTAATATTCTACGGTGAAGTTTAGTTTAACTAAATTGACAAAGCAGGAAGACTAACGTAGTCCCGCTATAATAGACTTTTCATTTTTTTGTTTCTACCGACATTGTCCAGTCTGTTTTTGAAC
>PJRA01000401.1:615319-627163 GCA_016987375.1 Brachionus koreanus
TCCAGTTCTCGGTCTGTTACTATTCCTGATCTTCATAAATGATTTACCAGAGCTAGTAAGTGATTTTGTAAGCTCTTTGCGGATGAGAGCAAATTGATTAGCATCATTAGAAAAACAAGTGATCAAATGCTAATTCAAGATGACATTGACAAGATGGTTGAGTGGTCGAAACGTTGGCAAAATGAAAATAATCTTACATTTTTAAAATTTTTTGTGCAATTTTTTTAGAAAATTAAAAAAACTCTCAAAAATTATTTGGTGATCAAAAAAAGATTAAAAAATTTCTTAAATATTGCACAAAAAATCTAAAAATATGAAAATGTTAAAATGTAAAAATATTTTCATTCTGCTGAAACGATGGAGTATGGAATTAAATGAATCTAAATGTAAATTTATGTATTTTGGCAACTCAAAGATTATTAGGAAAGAAATTTCAATGTTAAATGCGAATGATATTAGAGTTGAATTAGCTGAGACAACTACTGAGCGCGATCTTGGTGTAATGATGAACAACAAACTAAAATGGAATGATCAAATCGATAGCTGCGTTAAAAAAAAACTAACAATATGCTTGGTATTCTCAAGAAAACATTTGTGTATTGGGATGCTCAATCGTTTTTGCTGCTTTACAAAGCATATGATAGACCGCATCTCGAATACTGTGCACCTGCTTGGAATCCTTATTTAAAGAAAGATATATTTAGACTTTAACAAGAATAAATAAAGATTTTTCAAAATTTAGTAGTTTTTAATGCTTATATTAGTCTTAAAATTAATGGTTTAAAATTAATTAATTCTTTTAAAATTATCCGAGATAAAAAAAAAAATAAATTGTTTGGTATTAGATTTTATTCAAAAAAAATATCATCCCATATGACATAAATGGTCATTATTTCTTTATTTTCAAATATTGATTGCGGTTAAAAATAAAAAGTAAATTTAGTAACAAAATTGTTAGTAGTTATAAAAAAAAATATTAAAAAAAAACATTAGTAAATTTCAATTTTAATTTTGATTAAAAATACAAAACAAGCCGAAAATGAAATAACTGCTAATACCATTAGAGCAATATTGACACCGATTAAGTTTGAACATGATGTACATGATTCATACTCTTTAATACTTATGCTGTTTATAACAGCCAAGGCAATAAAAACACAAATGCCAATACAGTTTGAAATAATAGACAAAATAAAAAAACTAAACTTTCTTTTTATTACTTTAAATTAAACAAAAAAAATTTAAATTTTAAACAATTTTTTAAAAATGAACTAAAAATGAACTTACCGATTAAAATGTTACTAAAAAATACCAAAAGACCTACAAAGCCTGACCAAACACCCGCACTAACTGTCTTAAGTGGTGTTTCGTTCACTATTAGAACCATTTGAAGCACAATTTGAACCACACTTGATAAAAATAAAAATATACAAAGTGTAATAGCTATTTTAAAAGGATAAAAAAGCTTAAGCTTTTTTTCAATCAATTTATCTTTGTCATCAAAATCGACCGATTTGGTCTCTTCATTAAAACTTTTAGTCTCATCTTTGCTGTCATTTTTTGTCTCTTTTACTGTTGGTGTGTTTTTTTCCAGATCAACTTTGTTTAACTTAGACACATTATTTTCTTTTTCGGCCACTTTATCTGTTTCAGTTGAAGCATTTTTGACTAATTTTTCTTTTGTTTGAGTGGCTTGATTATTTGTTTTCACTTTTTTAGATAAAGGCTTTTTTTCTTGAATTGGCTGAACATCAGCTCTTGTTGCTATCTCAGCAAATTGAATTGGCTGACAAATTTTCACAGCTAATTTCTCAATGTTTTCACTAGGCTGGGTACTGTTAACACTGAATTTGGACAAAGAGTCTTTGTTGCGGTACAAAGCTTTGGGCTTATTGACCGAAAAACTAGCTGGTCTTATTATTTGAAAAGTGTCATTCTCAAGACTGATTATTGAGTCACGATCAGCATCAATCAAATCGCTGTCCATGTCTGTTACTCTAGAAAAATCTCGTTGATGATAAATGTTGGAGCTGTCAGCCAGTAAGTCGAGTTGGTTTAGATTAAACGTGTCGATGCTTAGTTTGTGAGACTTTTGGTGATTTTTGTACAATGACTTTGGCCGCTTGTTATAAGAGTATGGTGGGGCACAATTTTTATGACAAATAAGGGTATTTTCTCTAGACAAATCCATAAAAAAGGCTTAGAAACAATCAAAAAAAAATAAAAAAGAAATAAAAATAAACTTGAAACATTAAAAGTTTTTGCTTCTGCGTTGATTACCTACCGGAAATTGAAAAAACCATAGCAATTTTTTTTAGGTTTAAGGCTTTGGAGATGTATTTAAATTATGTTTATAAACATTTTGCTTTTATTTAGTAACTTTAACTAAATCAATAATCAATAAAAAAATAAAATTCATTCTGTATTTATGAAAAAAAAGATGATAATTAATTTATTAAAATATAATCGTCAAAAAATATTTTTTTTTATGTGTTAATTTTGTTCTAAAAGTATAATTAATAAATTAGACTTTAACTAATTTTTAAGTAAACTAAAAAAATTTTTCCTTTATGGAAAAACTAATTAAAAAAGTAAAAATTCAGATTTTGAAGGGAAAAACATAAAAGAGGCCAAAATCTAGAATTGTTTTTTGCATTCTTGTAATCTTGCGTTAAATAATGTTATTTATCCTAAATTTGTCTCAAAATTTTATTTTATTAATTTGAAACTTACAAAATTTTTAAAATAATTTTCCTTTATTTAATTTTTTTTTCAATCCATAAATTAGACTTTATTAAAAAAATCAGATGATACTTGTCTGTAAGTCAAAGTTATGACTAGACTTATTATTTTAAAAGTTCGGTCAAAAAGCAGAAAATAAAATAAAATTAAAAAAATTTCTCAAATTTTATGTCATTGAATTGACTTGACTAAAGACTTGTGACTTATTGTAGTTTTCTTTGACTTAGCCAAAGCTTTCGATTCAGTTGACCACACAATACATTGAACTAAGCTCAAAAGACTGATTCCAAAACCGTGTCACCTCATGCATAGCCTCCTCTACAAACAGCAGGCAGAGAGTTAGAATTAATGGTCTTTAAACATAATGGAAAAGTATTAAAAAAGATTTTATTCAAAGTAGTGTTCTCAGTTTATTTATATTTTTTATTTCTAATCTCAACAATAATCTAGCATTGAGGACAGAAATCAAAATTAAATTAGACAACAAGAAATTTAAAGTTGTCTTCACCCTATACAAAGATCATGACAAAACAATAAAGCTTTGAATCGAAATAAATAAAAAATTCGACTGGAGTCAAAGTAAGAAAGAATCATCCGAAACACCAATAATGTCTCGTGTCCAAAAGCTGAAACAATTTGACTTCAAATTTGAAATTCAAATGATTGAATTCAAAGTCTATTTATTTTTCGTCTTGATTACTGTGAGTCCAATTTTGATTTCAACGTCTTAAGAAATCACAGCCCATATTACTATTTTAAATTTGTAGTCTTAAAAAAAATTTTGTCTAATTTTCGAAAATAATAATAGTTTTTTTAGTTTTTGATTTTTTTCCATGTCATACGCCCATTTGAGACGCATACCCTGACCCCTAAAGTGTCCTCGAAGGTCAAGTAAATTTGAATATTAGTATGATATATCATGTTGTACAGAATTTTATCCTGATTAAAATGAGCCATAATTTATTTAAATCGGATGATTTTTATGTTATGATTAAAAAACGTCAAAATTTTAAGGCTTTATAAAAAAGTCTATTTTTAAAAAATTTATGTTTTTTTTAAATATCTCATGATCGGAATTAGATATTAACTTAAAATTTTATACATTTATAATTTAAAAAAAATGTTATTAAATGATTACCTAAGATATATAAAAATTTGATGTATAAAACTTTTTTACGATTTTTTTTAAATTTAGGATCAACAAATCACAAACAGGTAATTTGAAGGATATTGATTCAAATCGCAATATGAAAACGTATAAATCTGTTCTTATAAATGAAGATGATGTTCAAAAAACACCAGTCTCTCATTTTAAGCCTTGCAATTTTGATCACATTTATCAACAAAAAACACCAAAAATGTTCGATTTTTATTCAAATATAATTATACCCGATAATAAACAAAATTTATCAAATCCAGTCGGTATGGATAATGGTTCATTTCCTTCTTCGATTGATCCAACTTATAAATTCTTCCTCAGCCAAAACATGGAAAATAAAGCTAAACATTTACATGTAAGTACACCAAAATTTTCTGGTAGTAATAAAGAAGATATAGAGGATTGGCTTTTTATTGTCAAACAAGTTTTTATGGCAGCAAAAATTCCTGATGAAGATAGGCTAAATGCAGTCGTTAATTTTGTATCTAATTTACCGCTGCTAATATTAAAAAGACATATTGAATCAAAAAGTAACTGGTTTGAATTTGAAAAGGAACTTAAAAATACCTTTAGTCACTTGGATAAAGAAAATAAGATAAGAAGCGAACTCTAAAATTTAAAACATAAAGAGTTAAATATTGAAAATTTTTTTAACCAATTTTAACTTTAACAAATAAGTTAAGCATGGCGGAAGAGGAAAACATGTTTTATTTTAGAGAAGGTCTAAAGGAAGGTACGAAAAGAGAAATAATTTGTAGAAAAATCGTAGTCGGAAAGTTGTCGGAGGCTATCCCTCTTGCGATTCAATTAGAGTCAGCGGTTAGCTGTATTTCTAAAATTAACTTTGTTAAAACTAATCCTTTAAAGAATAATAGTAAATTCATGCATAGAAAAGATGCATTAAATTTGCCACCTAACAAATTTACGAATCAGAAAAGTTCTAATAATGTTACATGTCTAAGATGTAAAAAGAATAGACATTATGCAAATAAGTGCAGGGTAATATTAAAAAAGATATTTCCTTTAGAAGTTGTCTCTGATTCGGAGGATAAGATTTATATGGTTTCTTCTATTTCAAAAAATATAAATCGCATACCGTCAACTACGGTTTATGTAGTTGGTAAATTAATGAAAATATGTTTAGATTGCGCGGCTACCCATTGAATTATGAACAATATGACTGCATTTCATATAGAAATTATAAAAAGTAGTAATAAAATAAAAACTGCAACAGGCATAGTAACTCATGCTTCTGGTATAACTAAACCAATTGAAATAAAGTTAAGAAGCAGTACTTGTATGATTGACTTTATAGTCTTCGATCATGAAGACCATGATATTTTATTAGGGCTTGATTGGTTTCAGAAAACACACTCAGGGATCTTTCCATCCCAAGGAATTCTAAAATTTCCAGATTCGGATTTTAGATTAGATGACACAAAAAGTAGTATAGAAGATAATATTTTTGATGTTTTACACGCGGATATTAATCCAGAAACATCTGATGACTATTTTTGGGAAAACAAATTACCCAAAAAGTGCATTATCATGTAATCAGCAAAATGTTTTTGAATGAAAATACTGGCAAGTAAAAATGGACGAAAATTCAATTCATTAAACTGCGTTTTCCTTTCCTAATGGACATTTTGAATTTCTTAGACTTCCTTTTTGGTCTGAAAAATGCAAATGATACTTCGTGATCTGCCTTTTGTTGAAGTGTATATGGATGATATTACTTTTCATTCAAAATCCTTTGATGAACACATTTCTCATATTGGACAAGTTATTAAGACACTATAGGAAGCTAGTTTAAAAATAAACCCATTAAATGTAGTTGGTTTGCAAATGAAATAAAGGTACTTGGTCATATTGTATCTCATATTCAAGTTAAAATGAATCCCGAAAAAATTAAAACAATTGTTGATAGAGCACGTCCGAATTTTTTGAAAGAACTTCAGAGTTTTCTTTGACTCTCTAACTTTTATCGAGGATTTATTAAAGATTATTCAAAAATTGCTCAACCACTTTTTGCTTTGTGTGCAAAAGATTCGGTTTTCGAATGGAGTAGTGAATGCGAGGAAGCTTTTAAGTTACTCAAAAAGAAATGTTCATCTTATCCGATATTAAGAATACCAAATCCAAATTCTAGATATAAACTTTATGTTGACGCTTCGAGATACGCACTTGGAGAAATCTTAACGCAAATAGACGAATATGGAGATGAATATATGGTTGCTTGTGCGTCACGAACACTCTCAAAAACAGAAATTAAATATGGTATTTCAGAAAAGGAGTGTTTAGCGGTTATATTTGGTATTGCAGAATTCAAAAAAAATGACTGGAAAACTAACTCGCTGGTCAATATTTCTTCAAGAATACGATTTTGACGTTGTCTATCGGAAATTTTCTGAACATGGAAATGTTGATGCAATCAGTAGATCGGTAATTGACTATATGATTGACTATATGATTAGTATATCTACAGTCCAAATAATCGAAGATAAAATAAAATTAGACGTGTGAGAAAATCCCAATTTACTAAACTTCATACAATTTGGAAAGCTTGTTCCAGGTATTTCAAAAAAATTAGGAACTAATATTCCAAATTTAGCAAGAATTATCGTCTTGTAAATAATAAGCTATTTTTAGAAGGCAGGCAAAATTTTAGAAGTGCCTAAACCTGTTGGTTAACGAGTTGGTTAGGAAAGTTACTGGAATGAAAAGTATATTCAATATATACAATTGTTTCTAAAATTCCCTCCTTATCCAGAAGCAGAATGGATTTAGGAAACATCTGTAAACATCAGATAATCTTTTCTGTTTAATTCAAAAAATTATGGAACAATTAATAAAAAATACAAAAATACCAAATAACTCAAATAATAGTAGGTCACATTTATCAGTTCTTTTATTTAGTATATATGTTAATAATACACCCAAAAGAAACAAAACAAATAAGAATACTGTTACATTTTGCGGATGATATAGCTATATTCTTCATTTAAAGCACAAGCAGTAGCTTGAAAATCAGATAAATAAATACACTAACGAACTAGAACAATGGCTTTTTAAATGGAAAATGATGATACAGTGCTTTAATAAACTAACTAGAATCGACTAAATTACGTAATTTTACATTATTTTTTGTAAGCTTACGTAATCTTACGTTAATTTTAGTTGGTAAGGAGATGTAATTTTACGTAAAATTACGTAAGATTACATATACACATCTCACATTAAATTACGTAAATTTTGGTAAGACCATCTCAAAATGCTTACCGCCAAAAAAATCTGGTTTTCGGTAAAAAAAATGTTAAAATTGAAAATTTTTCCATAAAATTGAAATAATTTTTTTCAGAAAAAAAATCAAAACTCAATATTGCTTCCCGATTCCTACTTTATTTTACATAAAATTTAGTAAAATTTTGGAATAAAAATTAAATTTTTAGAAAAACCTTAAATAAAAAACCTAAAATACAGCTTTTCAAAAAGACTTAAAATTAAAATATGTTTTTCCTAAAAATTTTATTTTTTATTAATTTTTTTTAAAAACAATAAATATTAATGCTCAATTAACTGTTTTTTTCTACTCATTGCTCTGTGATTATGCAGCGATCAGCCTTATCGCAACATTCATTGAAAGAGGAGTCTGCTGGAACGTATTTAGCTTCATCAATTGATGTAAAATAAACTTTCGGTTTTATAAAATTACTATTTATTTTCGAAATTTTCCCAGGATATTTTTAATGTAGTATCCTAGAGTCTGATTTGGATCATTTATAAAATTTTCCATCTACAATTTTTTAAATTCTTCATTTCTTCATTCGATTTTATTAAATTTGCATTTTAATCTATCAGCTGAGTTGAGATTGCTGTGTATATATTGTCAACAGAATTTTGATTAATTTCATCACATTACTTCATCACTCTATTTTTTTAAACTTGTTAGACTATATGTTAAAAAATAAAGTTTTAAAGTTTTTAATTTTTATTTATTGAATAGAAGAAAACTTTTGAAAACCATGGTTTGATGTCCTGTAAAATTTCTAATGAAATTAAAAGTGTTTTTGGAATAAGAGGAAGTGAAAATATTGTTTGGAAATATCGCGTTAAATTTGGTAAATAGGATTAATTTAAAAATGAAATCAGTTAAATTTTTTTTAAATGTTTTAGATTTTGAAGAATTAGAAAATCATCAATTATCTATCAACTGAACAAATTAAAAAAACTAGTATGGTGCTCAGATCAGAAGAAAAAAGATGACGAAAGGTTAATTGAAATGCATGCAATTGTATGCATTTGAGGTTGATTTAATAAGATAGTCAGACTAATAATAAGCTAATCAACTTACAATTCTAAAATTCCCCTAATTTTGGTAGAAATGGATTTGGTCCAAGCCTGTAAAGGCCCTTAGTTTTCCCAAAAAGATTCAGAAAATAAAATTTTTTCTGTCCTGATTTATCATCGGCTGTAAGATTTATTGATAAGCAATAAGGGGAAGAATAGACTCGGTTGAAAAAAAGATAATCAAAAAAATTCTGGATTTAGATGGATTATTTCTCATAAAGAATTTAGTCGTGTCCAAAATTATATTATATAAACCAGTATGCCAGCGAAGCAGAAAAAGCCAGCTCAAAGGGAGACCTACATTTGCTTCACAAGATCACTAATGCAATATGTGGTACCTTACAGAGAAGAACAAATTTAGTGAAAGACAAAGAAGATCGTGTCTTAACAACTGAAAGAGAGCAAGGAAAAAGATGGGTTGAGCACTTTAAAGAAGTTCTAAATAGACCAGAACCCAAAGAGCATCTACAACCAGAACCGGCTAGAACTTGAAGTTGATTAGCTTATTATTAGTCTGCATGCATATATCCATTCCCAAACTCAACAAACAAATCTGAATCTTCAAATTTATGTTAAAAGCCAAATGTCTCCTAGACATAAAGAAAATATCTGCTATCGATTTTTGAGGTGATTTTAATTAAACAGAAATTAAAAAGGAAGAAAAAATCAATGGATAAACATCAATTAGAAATTTTATTTAATAGAAATCGAAGCTTAAAGGCGTTGTTCTAATACAGAAAAAAAAGTTGTTATAATAGATTAATCACAAAAATGATTTTCAAAATTTGTCAAATCAATCGTGAGAATATAAGCGATCTCGGAGTAAATAACATCCTCTAAGAAAAATATTTGATAGAAGAAATCGAATTTCAGAACAAAAGTTGAAAGGCTTATGTTTTTATGTCAAAAATTGATAGAATAATGGGACAAAGAAAGGTAATTTAAAAATATTTTTTCATAAATTTATTTATTTAAACTTTAATTTAACTTTAATTTAAACTATTTTTTTAAACTTTTTTTCTTTAAATTAAACCTATGAAATTTATTTACTCAACGATTTTCAAAATCAAAAAATCTTTTTTTTCTTATTTTTATTTTTTGAATGTTAATGAGTCAGCTAATTTTCTAATTTTATTCATTCAATCTAAGATAAAAAAAAAATTATAAATTTTTTTGTTCTTTTAATTTAAAAAAAAAGTTAAATTGTCCTTTAAAAAATTAGTATAAAATAAAAGTTTATCTAGAAAGATTTGTTTTCAAATTTTGAAAAAATAAAAAATGGCTGACGAAAATTATCTCTTAGAAAAAATCATATTGTGTTTAGCAATTTTTTTAAATTTTTTTCGTTAAACAATGAAGGTGAAGTAAATGGGTTAGGTTAGTGGTTTGGGTTTAATTTTTAGGGTTTAGGGTTTACGGGTTGTTTAATATAGCCAGTAAAAGATTAAAAAGAGCCCCACACACCCTTTTATTTTAAAAAAAGAAAAATTCAAACTAATTTTAAGTCATTTCAAGTTATAACTATAGTAAATTAAGACCAGTTCAAATATGATTTTAAATTTTTGAAACTTGGATATTTTAATTTAAAATGTCCGAAAGGGAGTCAAAAAGCCGAGTAAATTCATTATTTTATAGTAACTAATAAATAATGATTTGTCAGCTTAAAGAGTTAAGTCCAATATATTCAGTAAGTGATAGGACAAATTCAAATCTGATTGAAAACTCATCATAGGGTAAAATCTTAATTATCTTTTTAACAAATTTTGTTTTTTAAACAATTTTTTTAAGTTTTAATTATTTAAGGTTTGAAAAGAGTCGAAGAAAGATAAGAAAGACCCGAGCCAAATTTTGCTGGAATATATCGTGCAAGTTTAATTTATATTAACTTACTCTTAATTAGACATAACGAAAAACATAAATGACACAAATGACAAGTCTACAAGTCCGGACAGTGTTCGGTTTGCTGGAAAAGAGAAGTTTCCAAAGAAGGTGCTTGTTTGAATGGCACAAAGAATTGAAATATTTTTACATAAATTTATTTATTTTTTTTAAAGTTTTTTTCTTTAAATAGAACTTATGAAATTTATTTAATAAACGATTTTCTAAAACAAAAAAATCTTTTTTTCTTATTTTTATTTTTTGAATTTTAATGAGTCAACTAATTTTCTAATTTTATTCATTCAATGTAAGATAAAATAAAAATTAATAAATTTATTTGTTTTTTTAATTTAAAAAAAAAGTTTAAATTGTCCTAAAAAAATTAATATAAAATAAAAGTTTATCAAATAGATTCGTGTTCAAATTTTGAAAAAATAAAAATGGCTGACGAAAATTATCTCTTAGAAAAAAAAGTAATCAAATTGTATTAAGCAATTTTTTTAAATTTTTTTTTATCAAACAATAAAGGTGAAGTAAATGAAATCAATCGAGAATTAAATCAAACGGAAATAGAACATTTAATTTATCTAAGTGAGGGTTTAGGGTTTAAGGGTTTGGGTTTAATTTTTAGGGTTTACGAGTTTTATAATTTTAATTATGTCCGAAAGGGAGTCAAAAAGCCGAGTAAATTCATTATTTTATAGTAACTAATAAATAATGATTTGTCAGCTTAAAGAGTTAAGTCCAATATATTCAGTAAGTGATAGGACAAATTCTAATCTGATTGAAACTCATCAGAGGGTAAAATCTCAATTATCTTTTTAACAAATTTTGTTTTTTAAACAATTTTTTTAAGTTTTAATTATTTAAGGTTTGAAAAGAGTCGAAGAAAGATATAAAAGACCCGAGCTAAATTTTGCTGGAATATATCGTGCAAGTTTAATTTATATTAACTTACTCTTAATTAGACATAACGAAAAACATAAAAAAAAAACATTTTTAATGGCACTTAATTAAGTAGATGATATCTAAGCATAGATCTTAAGAGCTTTAGCAGTAGCTAATTATTTTTCGCCAATCAACAATCGAGCTTCGCTTTGAAACTATTCATGCTTTTTGCGTTTACTGGATCTCTTGTCAGTTTATTCCATCCATTTACAACTCTATTTATAAAAAAAATAAATCTTTGAAGACAGTTTTTTATTCTTTCACGTGAAGAGAATAGCTATTTTTCCTCAAATCATATATTCCGTTACCATGTTATGACTAAATATGTTATATCGCTCATCATGTTCGCTTATTTAAGTCTACTAGTCCGGACAGTGTTCGGTTTACTGGAAAAGAGAAGTTTCCAAGGAAGGTGCTTGTTTGGATATCCATATCTGATCGAGGTATGTCTAAGCCTATTTTTCGACTATCAAAGTCGGTTGCCATCAATTCGAGCATCTATATAGACGAATGCTTGAATAAACGACTGCTCCCATTGACTACGTTTTTTGGCCTGACTTAGCGTCTGCTCACTATTCTATGGTAAGCACAAAACGAACGAAAATGTAATTTATATTCCCAAAGATATCAACCCGTCAAATATCCCTTGAGCGCGCCAAATCGAAAATTTTTTTGGGTTTTTTTAAGTTAAAAAGTATACGAGGAAGGTTGGCAAGCCTCAACAGAGCAACAGCTGATGAACCGCATTAAATTAAAGTTGAAGGCATTTG
>PJRA01000401.1:635969-648971 GCA_016987375.1 Brachionus koreanus
AAGTGACTAAAGGTATTTTTGTCTGTAATTGCTACCTTACTATTTTTTCTTTTTTTTTGAACTTTTTACAAAAATAATTTGAACTTATTTTTTTCTATTTTATCCTACAAGTATCAGATGGCAGCGATTCTCAATTTTTATTTATTTCTTAACAACATTAAAAGAAAAAACTTAATTTAAAAAAATTTATCATGTAAATAGATTATTTGTGTAAAAGAAAATTTAAATTTGGTCGGAATTCCGCAGATTCTGGAATTTTGAGAATTAATTTTAGCTGAAGCTGAATTTTAGCTGAAAATAGGTTTATAAATGGCGTCAGAAAATTGTCCTAAAAATTTTAATTTATTTCATTAAAAAAAATAGCTTTTATTTAATTTATTTATAAAAATAAATAAAATTTAAAAATAAAAAAAATTTTCTTAAAATTTATTGTTATAAATTTTTAGTCATAATTACAGTTCGTGTCATAACTTCTCATATAATTTTTACCGTAACACCTAAAAAACATAGTAAATGAAAAATGACCTAGAAAAATTTTTAAAAAATACCATGTTATTTCTTCTCCTGCCTCAACAATTGATTTCGTTACTATTTTGTAAACAAGAATTTTTCCTACTTCTGTGTCATATTTGGCTTGGTCCAAATAAACTTTTACATTTTCTCTTTGATCTTGACTCGGCTCATTTATTAAATAGCCCTTTATTAGCAAAAATTAGAGCAAAGAGAAAAAAAAACAAATTTTCAATTCCTCTTTACCCAATAAGGTTTTCTTCCTCTTGGCTTTTGATTAGAGTTTTCGAATAAATCAGCAATTTTGGATTCATCAAACTCTTTTGTGTCCTGTTTTAGAACTATAAAACAGTATTTAGCATTACTTAAAGTTGTGTAATTTTTTGTTTCAAAAATTTTTAGCTTGTAATACATTATTGTTCTATATGCAAGTATTCTCCTAGTCGCAAATACTCCGATACCTTTATTTTTTATCTCTTTAAGATTTACTCTCAAAAATTTATAATTGTGTGTTGATTCCCTAATAAGAGATACATTGAACAAATGCGGAAATATCTCATTAGCATCTCTATCAAAGCCTTGATAACCAAATTTGCTAGCCTCAAAGAGACTCCATTTAATCATAAATATTATTACTGTTCTAATAATATTCATATTTGTATCTTAAATATCCAAATATTTTGTTACATTCTTCGAAAAATTAATTCTTAAGTTTTAATTTTAAATAAAAATATAAGTTAAAAAAAAAGTTTAAGAACATATTTAAAGTTTCTAAAAAAATCAATAATTTTCTTGAGAATTTACATATTTGATCTTGGCTAATATTTAATAAATTTTAACAATTTTTTTAGGGAAAAAATAAAAAATTTTTTTTACATCTTTTGAATTTATTTTTTGATTAATGTTTGCAATTAAATTTGATTTTTAGCAAGAAATAGTTTATTAATGAATAAATCTAAATAGTTAAACTTTAAGAATATTTGTAAATCAAATTAAAAATTTAGATTTCTTTTACATCATTCTGTTGGCAATTTAGTTATAAAAATTAAGCTTCAAAGTTTTAGATTAGTTTATTTGCATTATTTTTGTGAAATTAAATAAAAAGCAAAATAGTATCAATATAAAGAAGGTAAAAAAAAACTTGTGAAAAAAAAATCCAATGCCTCTTTTGACTTTTGATAAAATATAATTTTCAAGAAAAAAAAGTAAAAAGTTGTGTTAACAGCTTAAAAAAAGGAATATTTTAAAATCCAAAATCCAAGACTACTGATTTTTTGATTATAAAAACAAAAATTAAAAGCTCTTAAACTGGAATCAGTATAACAAATTTTAATGAAATACAAAATTTTGTCAGAACCTTGGTTTTGTACACTCAATAAAATATGCGCTATCACAAATTAATTTTGTAATATACACCAGTATAGTTATAACTTCTTATTTAAAATTTTAAACGATTTAAAGCACTTTACTAGATTAATACTTGATTAATATTTTTGAGATAATTTAGTTTTTTTAAATTACTACCTATTTTGATTTGACAATGAAAAGCGTTGGAGACTATAGACCAAAATCAGTGTCCACATCATTAACTCTTCTAATGGAGGCATTAATTTTACAAAAAAATGATTTCAAATCAATGTTAAGCAAAAATCAATTTGGTTACCAACCAAAAACATCTTGCGAGCATCCTTACTTTATAGTGAATGAAATCAGCAATTACCATGTAAATGGCAAATCCGAAATTAAGCTGGTAAATCTTGATACTACTAAAGCAAATTATGGCGTGAAGACCTTTTTATAAAACAGGAAAAAAAAATTGATTTGTTTATATGTCTTCTTTTGATATCATATAATATGTCAAAAATAACAGTAAAAGTTGGAAATGGTAAATCTGAATTATAGAAGGGTGGGATTTTATCATCGTTTCTGTTTAATTACTTTATTAATGGCCTTTTGGAAGAATGCCACAACTTGAACATTGGAGCTAAAATTGCTATTAAATGCAAAATGAAATTTAATCAGAGCAAATTTAACTATGTCAACTTTGGAAATCCTTTCCATAACAGCAATATAATGATGAATGATGTTGAAATACCACTCACTTTAAATTTTGAATATCAAGGTATGCCTTTATGAGGCCGAGAGGATAAGTTAAAATTTATTGAGAAAAAACTCATTATATGGTTTTGGTTGCAAACCTGGTGGGTTGAATCCC
Organism: Brachionus koreanus; assembly: GCA_016987375.1. Taxonomy (NCBI): domain Eukaryota; kingdom Metazoa; phylum Rotifera; class Eurotatoria; order Ploima; family Brachionidae; genus Brachionus; species Brachionus koreanus. Next base: position 638,695 of record PJRA01000401.1, read on the forward strand.
AAAACAATTGGTTTCATTTACAAACAATTTTGTCAATTAACTTTCAAGTATGGACTTGAGATGCTTCACATCAGCAAAACGCAATTTAATAAATATAACATTCGTCAAAATACATTATAAAAAAATCAATAGGAGTTTCAAAACGTCTCCACTTTTTAAGGTACTTAATATTGATTCTTTACAAACTGTTTTTAAAAAACACAATTTTTTTAATTTTGTTCAATCAAATCCACACTAATGAATTAACGAAACAAATTTGCGAGGAGCTAAAATCGTTAAATGACAAGAAGTTGCTCAGTCAAAGTAATGAATCATTTTACAATCAGTATGCGGAGGTAGCTGATGAATACCAAGTCGATACTTCATTAGCTACCAAATTAATATCATAGCTAATTGGAAATTGACACAAATGCGAAAATTTGGGCCTATTAGATTCAATCAAATTTATTTTCAATAGTCTCTATGATAGAAAAGTTTCAAATTATCAGCAAAACATTACTCTTTTGAGACACTTGTTGGACTATAATAATTTCAATGAAAACAATATAAGTATTGTAGATTTAAAAAGCATATATTTATATGAACATATAGGTTGAATATTTAAATTCGTCATCAAAAACGAAAATTGACTTAGTCAAATTGAATTACTTTTATATTTATTTTATTTAATTTTGAAATCATCTTTTTATAAATTTTGACCTATGAGGTCTATTCAAGTTTTTTTTATCAATAAATAATAATAATAATAATATAAGCATGAATGATTGAATAATTGAATGCAGATTACGATTATAAATTTAAGTGCGAGATTTTTTGTTTAATTTTTTATTAACTATCAAAACGAAATTATCACCTGAATTTTATCTTTTTTCTAAGATTTTGTAAAGTCTCGTGTTTAGAATTTAGGGATTAAAGCAAAGAAATAAATAAAACAATTTAATTTAGTCAAAAGTTTATTTAATGGAATCCAAAGTTAATACAAATAAGTAGTGGTTTATATAGTAGCTAAGAGTCAGCTTGCTCTGACTGCAGTTAAGACTAACTACATCTAAATAAGGTCTAGAGAGAATAATTAAGAGATGACAAAACTCGAGTCTTAACAATTTCATTCTTTTGAAAAAATGAAACACATTTTTAATAAGCGTGGGAGAATTTTTCCTTTCATGCTTTATTTTTCAGCTAAAATTTTTAAACATTTGATTTTTAAATAGTAAAAAGATGTTTAATAAGTAATTAATATTTGCTTTTGGTCTATGAGCTTATTAAAAGCATTAAATAACTAAATGAATAATAAAAAAATAAAAATTAAGACAACGATTAACTATTTATTTAACTAATTAATGAACTAATAGTTTATGATTGACATCTAAATGATTTTAAATTGAGAACAACAAATTTTCTCAAATAACTGGTTTGAATCAATTTAGCCAAAGCCAAACGGACACTTTTTTGCTCCAGGAGACTTTTCAATAAATTGTCTAAATGCTGCAAAATTGTATCCTTTGGGGCATTTGGTGTCACCTGTTGAGCCTTTGTATTCAAGCATAAAAGTGTGAGCATCATTTTCTGTGTAACCGAGCGGACATTTGCTCGAAACAGACGCATTTTTAACATATCCAAGCGGACATCTGCTTCCTTGATTAACAAATTTCCTATAATCGGCCAAATTGTATTTCTTAGGACATTTTGTATCGCCACCTGATGGCTTATTGTTGTCGATAAATTTTTCAGCCTGAGCCTGTGTGTAGCCCAAAGGACACTTGCTTGCATGACACCCATCTCTAACATAACCAAATGGGCATTTGGCTGGTGCATGAGAATTCTTATTCTCCTCTGCATAGACTCCAAAATCAGCTAAATTGTATGCCTTGGGACACTTTGTATTTCCGCCAGATGGCTTATGATTTGCCATGAACTTATCAGCCTCTAGTTGTGTATAGCCAAGAGGGCATTTTGATTTTTTGCCCGAAAGAAACTTATTAAAATCATTCTGATTGTACTCTTTTGGGCATTTGGTTTGGCCGCCCGATGGCTTGTGATCGGCCATGAATTTATCTGCCTCGGCTTGTGTGTAGCCGAGCGGACACTTGCTTGTAATTGACTCTTTGGTAAATCCAAGCGGACAAGCATTAGACTCGCTTGGAACTTTTACATAGCCAAGCGGACACTTTCCACTACCTGATAGCTCTTTTTGCTTGGCCACAAACCTAAACAAATCAGCAATCGAATATCCCAATGGACATTTGTTCGATTCATTTAAATCTTGAACAAATTTGAAAAAATCCTGCATTGTGTAGCCCTTGGGACATTTGGTTTGTCCGCCAGATGGCTTACACTTGGCTGCAAAGACATCAGCATCGGCTTGTGTGAAGCCAAGCGGACATTTAGTGCTAGAATTTTGTTTTTCATTTTTGGCTGCATCAGCATCGGCCTGTGTGAAGCCAAGTGGACACTTGCTAGCTGATGAACAACTAGCTTTTTTTCTGTTGATAAATCTGTAAAAGTCGGCCATGGTGAATCCTTCGGGACATTTGGTTGACTTGTTTCTCTCAGCAACATATTGTTTGACGTCTTCAGCAGTGAATTTGTGCGGGCATTTGCTGGGTCCGCCAGAGGGCTTGTGGCTGGCCATGAATTCGTCAGCTTCGTCATTGGTGAAACCAAGTGGGCATCCGGACTTTTTAGCATATCCAAAGGGGCATCTGTCTGAGCTAGTCTCAGAAGGCTTTGTGTAGCCAAGGGGGCACTTGCCGGCCGGTGTGGCCTCTTTGACATAGCCGAGGGGACATTTGCTTGAGCCAGTCGAGTCCTTTGCATAGCCTAGTGGGCACTTGCCGGCTGGTGTCGCCTCCTTGTTGTAGCCGAGCGGGCACACGCCTGATTTGGCTGATCCGCTTGTAAAGCCAAATGGGCACTTTGACACGCCCGATGATTTGGCTTCGTCGATGAATGTTCTCAAGTCGGCCAGTGTGTAGCCTAGCGGACACTTGGTCTCTCCTTTTGACGCCTGATGCTTGGCCATAAAAGCCTCGGCATCTGTTTTCGAATAGCCTAATGGGCATTTAGTCATTTTAGTTCAATTTTTTTTAAGTCTAAAATAAAAATAAAATAAAAAAAGCTTGTTTGTAAAATTGCCAATTTTCTAAAGTTATAAGAAAATTAGATTATTTTGCTATGGAAAAGAAAAAAATAGCATACATTAAGACCATGTTTTTAAAAAACTAGATTTGTCTAAACGAATTCTACCTACAATATTAAGCTTATGAAATGAAAAAAAATTTTTTTGTTGTTGTTTCTTTCTCTCTCTCTCTTTAAGTAAAAGTTTTAAATGCAAATTTATATCGAAATGAATTAGCTTAATTCAAATTTCGCAGTTGAAAATAACTAAGCCTTCTAATAGGAAAATATTTTATTATAATTTAATATTTCGCTTAGTTAAAACTGATCCATTTACTCAAAGACCTAAATTTTTAGTTGCTAGAAACATTCTAAATAATAATTTATTATGGCTAGTTTAACTGGAACGAGATGAAAATAAATTTTAATAAAATATTTTAGATTTATTATTGCGGCTTTGCAATTTACTTGAACTTTATATCAGCCATTTTATTTTATTGGAATAGTGTATCCAATCGAGATTTAAAAGTAAAGAAGTGATTTGATAAACTATAATACTTTTCAAGTGATCAGAGAAATAGAAAAAAAAACATGTTTTTTATTATATAAGCGCAAAAAATTCCAATTTGTTTCTGCGCATTTTTAATTTTTAAAACTCTATTTTCAACTAATATTTAAAAGCAATTTTAAACAATTTATTAGTCAATGCTCTAAATGCTAATTTAAAATGTTGAACATTTAACGATAATGGGTGGATATTTGAATACAGATATTAGAAACGTTTCAAGTCTTAATAATTTTGCTGCATAAAAATGCATCTAAAATTTAAGTCAAGCTTTATTACGCAACAAAGTTTTTTTTGGAAATTTAAAAAAAAAGTGCAAATATTTCTAAGTGTATTAGCTTTCAAATAGAAAAACATATGTTTATTGCTTAAATAAAACATTTTTAATCATAAATTTGAAACATTTTTTTCGTTAATTATCAGTGATGTTTTTACAGTTATTAGCGGATAAGTAAATTAAAAATTCATTCTAATTTTCTCATTAAGTCAATCATGTAATTTGAATTCGGAAAACAACTTTTTTGAGTTTAATAATGCATTCCTTATAATATTTTGGCTCTTCTATTTTTGTCATTTTTATTTCTAGTTGTATGAGATCTAGCGTTATCTTGAAGAAGCATATCTTGCATTTGTTTGACCAAAAAAGTATGTTTTTCTTGATGTAAAGCACATATTTTTTCTAATACTTTAAACTTTAGTAACTTTAAAGTAATTATTAATTTATTTTAAAGAAATTTATTTTTAAATAGTTATTTAATTATTATATTTATTTAAAATTAATATTTATTTAATTAATTTTAATTTTTTAAAAATTTTATTAAATTAAATAAATGAAGTGTTAATCAGTCGATTACGATAAGGGCACTAGCCTGTTGATTAACCTTGAAAATGAAAAAAAAAAAAAAATTATTAATTTATTTTTAGAAATTTATTTTTAAATATTTATTTAATTTTTATATTATTTTTTGTTTTTACTTTGCAAATTTGGCAAAATGAAAATAATTTTACATCTTGATATTTTTAGATTTTTTGTGCAATTTAAAAAATTTTTTCATTTTTTCAATTTGTTTAACATATGCAGTGAGTAAATAGTACACGGTGGCCAAAATTGAACTTAGACAATGATTCAAAATTTTTTTTTCATAGATTGTGAATATTCTTTAGAAATCAATATGTGAAACAACAAATAATCACGCTCAACATAAATTCAAAATAATATTTCAAACAATAAACTTTAGACTTTATATTATAAATTCCACAAATGTTTATTAATCACGCGATGGAATGCAGTTAAAAAAGATTTTTCTTAAAATCTAGTTTTGGATTTAAGATTGTCTTCACTCTTCTTACCTTCTAATTCCTTTGGGGGTTTAGGATTAATAAATGTTTTCGTATTTCTTAGTTCCAGTTTTGTCTTAGCTTATTTAAGTTTTTTTTAAACAATACGCTGTTACCACTTTAGAAATAAAAGCTGGGCTCTTTTTAAATCTTTTTATTTAAATTAAAATATAAATTTTATTTTCACTTTTTAATTAAAATAATTAGTGATGTTGGTTAACCAACGCTTGGTCGACCAAATTTGCCAACTTTGGCTAACTCAAATCAGGTTAGCTAATTTTTGGCCGACCAAATAAGCTGGCTATCCAATTAAAAAAAGATAATTTTTCTATTAACAAGAAAAAATTTTTAAGATAATCTCTAAACATTCAGATGTCATTATTCGACTCGATATGCAAAATCCTTTACTCGCTTAAGGAAGAACACTTATAAAAATCTTACAGTCATTTTTATTTTGAATTCAAGATTAAAAACAATCCGAATATACATTTTTTCGTTTTATTAAGGCTTTAAAAAGATTCTTAATGTAAAAAATTTAATGTGGTTGTGTATATTCTAAAATTTAAATATTCAAATTTTTGAAAAAAATAGGATCTATGATATATGGTTTAGGATCAAAATCAATTAAAATCTTTATCAAAGATTAATGAAAGAATCAATTTTATTTTGTTCAAAAATTAAAGTCTTAAAATTCTATTTTAATTCTATATCAAAATTTTGATCTCAAAATTTAAAAAATTTCAAAATTTGTTTAGATAATTAAATTTAGGTCAAAATTTGGTCGACCAAAATAGTCGACTTTGGTTAGCTAAAATCTAGTTAACCAAAAACTGTTAAACCAAAAATTAGTCTACCAAAAACTGGTTAGCCAAAAATTATTTGTTGTTTCACAAATCATTTTTTCCAACATGTCATGACTCTGACTTTTAATGACCTGTTGAAACTATTTCTTAATGGAAACTTTTCAATTCTAAATTTTAGTTTGATGCTCCTTAACTATAAAATTACATTAGACATACTATAAAATAGTGGTTAAAAAACGTGAAATTGAAAAATCATGAATCGAGGTTTTACTCTTCAATTTCGGCTTAATAGATTTTTTATAAAAAGCGTCTGTTTCTTTAACTTTACATCTAAAAAAAAACTTACTATTAAAAAAATATGTCAAAATTTATGTTATGTTTGTAAAAAATTATAAAATTAAATAGAACTATTGATTCAATTGTTATTTGAAAAATTAAACACCAAGGTATTAATCAAGCGTTGAAAAATTCAACGCTTGATTTCTTGATCACAAAAAAATTTTTTAATCTTGAATAGAAATATTCAAAGATTTTTTTTTACTGATTGATTTGAGTACTGTAAATTTTTGAACAAAAACCAAAAACAAAAATTTTAAAATAAAATAATTTTAGGGTCTTAAAATCGTTGCTAAAAAAAAACAGCTGTTTGTATCACCCAAATTTAGTTTGTGTAAAAACTCTTCAATTGTGCAAAATAATATATGCATTAGAAAATTATTGAAATTAAATTGGGCTGTTTTTGCAAAGACTAAATTTGGATGATACAAACCTTGTATCAATTGATACATTTTTCACGACGATATTTAAACCCCTACTTTATTGTAAAATTTTTGTTTCATATTCTCTTAATTTGGCCATTGTTTCAATTAGATTATTGTTGGGCTTATACTTTATGGGGGTGACAAATTTAATTTTTTTAAGATGACAAAAAAAACTAAAAGTGGTGACTAATAAAATATATTTTAGCCGAATATAAAAAACTATTTGCTCTGACAATAAAAACAAAACTATGACAAAATTATTAGTTAAGATGGCTATTTATTAATTTAGGTATGACAAAATAAAAGTTATTTTATAGACAAAATAAACTAATTTTAATGACAAAATGAATTAATTGTATAACAAAATTATTTTTTTAATTAGAAAAAAAATTGGATTAGTTTTTTCGTGATTTTTTTACATGAGATGTTGATTTCTTGGGTCTTCCTCGTTTTCTTGGTAAATCCACATTGACGATTATTGCTTCAGCAGAATTTGTTTGGATCGTAGGCACTTGGTCGACAGTTGCTTGTTCAAGTTCGAATTCATTATCTGAACTGCTATCATTATAATCATTTTGGTAAAACAAAGCTGCTTTTTGTTTTTTTGGTCTTCCTCTTTTGCGTTTATGGCCAATTGAAATAGTTTTAGCTTCTTCTGGGAAAATGCAAAGCTTGTAACGGTATGCAAGGCCTTATTGTTGTTCCTAAATTTAAGTTCATTGAAATTTTATAACTTAATTTTATAATTTATTCAATAATCTTCAGCAAAAGCTTTAAAATGATGGAAAAAATATAATTTTTTTTAATATTTTTGTGATGATTATTCCAAAAAAAAAATACACCAAAATTCAATGCAAAAATCAAATAACTGTTTTAAAATAATTAAGAAAAAATTTATTTTTTAAGTCCTGACAGCTCGCTATTTGATGATGATTGGTAATTAAATTTCCATTGTTGTCTTGATGAATCGTGATGTTCACTTCTAGCTGATAGATATGAGCCATTGGGTTTCTTTTTTACCGAAGCTGCACTCGACTGTCTTGATGCTGGCTTGGGCGAAGCTTCTTTTTTGGTTGTCTTAGAACCGACTAGTGTCGATTCTGATTTTGCATCGACTGCTCTAAGTTCACTTTTGAATTTGTTATTCAAAACCCAGGCCAAAATATTTTCATTGTCTTCTTTCACATCTTGCTCAAAATCATTTCGGCTTGACTGTGCCTCATATGGCTCGATTTTTCTCTAAGAAAATTAAATTGAATTAATCATCAATTTTTTTATTTTTATTTTACCGGTCCTGAGACCTGACTTGCACTTTCAATAATTTCATCTTAAAAAAAAACAAAATTAAAGTCTATTTAAAAATCTAAAATAAAAATATTAACCATCTATATTTTCTTCTTTTTTTTCAACAGATGCTCTTGGAAAAAAATCAAAAATATTTTTTTCATCATTATTTTTTTCATCTACAACATTTTTAAATCCATCTTCAATTTTGTCTTTGATCAAACTTTGTCTTATTTTGACATTTTCTTCATCTAATTTATCTTGAATTCTGAAAAAAAAAATCAATTTTTTTGTTTTATTTTTTTTTTACTTTTTTAAATATAAAAAAATTACTTTGAACAAAATTGACAAACAATTAATTTGATCAATGGTGCAGCTAGATCTACATTGCTCTTTTGGCGTCTTAATTTTTGTTGTTTTTTTTTCGGTTTCTTTTCCTCAATGTGATACAAGTTGTCTGCGGTAATTATCTCATGCATCAACTCTTGGCTATAGCTATCAGGTTTTTGCTCACGTGACTCATCTAAAACAGCATTTTTCTCCTCGGCAAAATTGCTTTCAACCATCTTTTTTATTTCAATTTTGTGTTGGTCAATCAATTTACGATTTTTTAGTTCATTTTTGTATTTGACTGTTACTTTAGTTGGCTCATTTGATTCTTCATCGTCATGCTTTGATTGAAAAACAATATTTTCTTTTTCAAGTATTTCTTCATTAGATAGCTCTTTATTGACTTTTACAATAGTTTGTCCAACTCTATTTAGAATATTGAATGTACTAATTGGCGAGACAAATTTAGTTGGATCAGTTAGATTATTTTCATTTGTTTTATTAAATAAGGATTGCAAGAGGTTTCTGCTCGGTTCGGATTGTGCTGGATTGATTTTAAAGCTTAATTGGTCTGGTTCCTTGGGTGGAAGCTTGCTCTCAAGATGCTTAATAGCAAACTCTATTGGCTTCTCTGGCTTGGTTTTGGTCAACTCAAGATACAATTCATTAAGCAAATCATTTATTTTATGTTTTTTTGCGTAAGCACGATCCGGATCAGTTGGCATTTTAATTTTTAAAATTAAAAAAAAAAATTTTATCTTATTTGAACAAAAATTTGTCTCGTTGCTATGGTTATCTTAATATAATTTTTATAAATCAAAATTTTTTGTCTTTATATTAGGTGGCTTAAATTCTAAAATTTACAAATATGTAAAAAGTAAAAACAAATATTCATGCATTTTATTATGAAATAAGATAGTTAATTTTAAATTATTGTTAATTTAAAAAAAAAATTATATTATAGTGTTTGCTAAGAAAATGTTTATTTTAAATTAAAAATAATTAGAAAATTGAAAAAATAAAATTTATAAAAAATTTTAATTTTATTAATGTCATATTAGACATGTTCTTGTTTTTGTTATAACGCCTTTAACACTAGAAGCACAAAAATTTTACAAGCATTAGCACAATTTGAGTCATTTGAAAAAAAATTTTATCTAATACCTTTCACATTTCTTACAATCATATTCCTTTACTTTAGTATTAAAACCACACACCACTTTTTTACATTTGGAACACACATTTTTTGCTTTATAATTACTGCATAAACGAACCTGACAAGATACTCGCTTAGAGGATAAATTTTCTTGATTATCCTGACTCAATTCTCTTTCACGGGCGCTCTTTGGATTACCAGATGAAGAGATAATTTGATTTTTTTTAAATTAGCTTCAATTTCTTTGATTAATTGTATAAGAAAATCTTTTCTTGAAACAATACTTTCATTTATGCTCTTGTATAAAATCTAACAACTCTCCTTGAAAAATACCATCTGCTTTTTCAGATTCTTTTCCTGGGTATAGAAAAGCATTTATCAAATATTTAGTTTCTACATCAGCGAGAAATCAATATTTAATCCCAAACGTGTCTGGCTTACTGTCTTGGCAATGTATTGAATAAATGGACATGTTGATTTACATGACAAAAGTTGTTCGTCCACTGTCAAAAATTGACCAAGTCAATACACATTTGAGAATTTGCGATTAATTTCTCTCAAATTTCTCGTATTAGACAAAACTTATCATCAGAACTTCATGTTTGTCGAGTTTTTTTATCATCGAAACGCATTTTTAAAATTGGTAGTTTACATCTAGATTAATTAGCAATACTAAATCAATAATTTAAATTAGTTTAAAAAGAAATTTATTTTTACAAAGTAACTTTTTTTTTCTTACTCTAAATTTTTGGGCATTGTGAATTTGGGAACAAAAAACAACAACAAAAATTTAAATCTGAAATAATGTTTTTATTTTGACTTAAAAACTTGATATGCAAATTGTATCAGCTGATACATAATTTGTATCACCAAAATCTATTCGGTGCAAAATCTCTGCAACTCTGCAAAAAATTAAATATTTT
>PJRA01000401.1:652999-678964 GCA_016987375.1 Brachionus koreanus
AGCAAGAGGTCAATTAAAAGGCCTAAGTGATAAATTTTGAAAATAAATTTCAGAAAAAATATGAATTTTAGAAACTAGGAAAAAAATGCTTTAAATCTTCTAAATTTCACTTTTGTATCATATTTGGTTCATCATTTTTTTTCTAAATGAACCCTTTTTTGGCCACCTGTTTTATGCTTTAAAATATAATATAATCTGGTTAACAAAAAAAATCTCTAAATAACAAAAAACTTTTGCAACATACTGTGTTAAAAGACATAAATGCAACTTTGAATGTTGCACTGTGTGTCATTTACAGAACTTGCTTTTGGATTTAAAACGAAAATTTTTAAGAATTTTTAACATTTTGTTCTGTTCTATTGTACAGAATTTCACAAAACCATTTTTAATAGAGATTATTATAAAAAAAAGTTGTTAAAAATTTTTTGAGAAAAATATTGATTGCAGAATCATGTTTTCAAACTAAACATTCAGTGGTAAATGACTTGGTTTTGCTACGCATCAAAATGTATGTTTTAGCACTAGGTTTTTTCATGATTCAAAGACTGATCATTAAGTTAAGACAAGTATTCACGAATAAAAATTTAAATGTTTCTTTTGATTTAGAACTTTTATTTTTTTTCTTTAGAAATAAAAATTTTTTGCTAAAATATATTAATATTATTTAAATTGAAATTTTTTTTAAACTCTGACTCAATATAAATCTTCTAAATCATACTCTTATTCCATAAATTTTTATATTTATATAAAAATTTATATATAATAATATATAACAATTTTTTAATTTAATCCTGTAAAAATCGTTTTTGCTAAAAAAATTGAAAAAAAATTTTTTATTTAAAATCAAACAGACAACCAATTGAGAATCCAACTTAATGGAAGATATTAATTGTTAGCTATTTGTCTTCTCAATTTCATTAACTAAAAAATCAATAACATTTTTAACATTGTTTTCTATTTCAATCATTTTCTGCCAAGTTTCTTCTACAGACAAATTATCTAAAGGACAAGAGATCGATTGTGTCAGCCAATTTTCGACACACTCCGAGTGAAAAATGTGACCACAAGGCAAATGCTTGCTTAATTGACCATATTCAAAGTCTTCATAACAAATACCGCACTTTTCCCCTCTTGTCCACTCATCCACTGGCTCTGTTTTCAGCTTAGACAGAATTTCTTTCGATAAAGACTTTTTTTTCACAAACTCATCTAATCGAGCCAGATGCTCGTAGTCTTCTGGTGTTATTTCTCTATGTTGAAGTTCAATTAAAAATTTCAAATACATATCGTCAGCGTTCTGCTCTAGCTCTAGGTCTACTTGACCATAGTCTGCCACAAAATCATTTATTTTACGATTACTTTTTTTCTTTGAAACTTCGATTATTCTCTCGACTAATTTCAAATTTTTGAATATTTTTTTATTTTCTATTAAAAATTGTTGATCTAAAACTTTTGAATTTTTTTTTGCATACAAGTGTCTGGCTCGTTGTATTTTTTGCACATAAAAATTAAAATAATAGTCAACAAATTCTTTTTTGTACAAATTGTACTTGAGGTAAAGATATTTGCAATTTTTTTTTCTATCTAAATTTGAATTGAGTAAAACATTGGCATATTTAACAGATTTTAATTGTTTGCTTTTGACAAGCTTTTTGACTTTGAGTTGTTTTTTTTTAGCAACAAATTCCTGTTCATAGTCTGAGAAAGTCTCGACCGGAGAGCTTGTGCTGGGCTCTTCGGGGCTAGCTGAACGCTGTGGTCTTGAAACAGTGAAGGAGGCCAATTGTCTGGTCATGTTGGTCCATTTGGTGCGAGTTTTTTCTTCCACCGAACAAAAAGAGGATGACGGAGAAATGGAGAACGAGAGGTCAGACAAAAAGACACCATGCTCTTGGGTGTACGGGCAGATCGGATCAATTTGTGATATTAACTTTTGCAATTCTTTTCTACTTCTTGGTCCGTCTTTGGGTGCACAGCTTAAGGAATTTTGGAAAATTTCTATCATTTCTAATCCAAAATAGCTTTTTTTATTAATTGAATAAAATTAAGATACATTTATAGCAATGTTAAAATTGCCAAGAATTGTGAAATTTGAATTAATCATTTTTGAAATTTATTATAATAAGATAATTTTTTTTAGAAATTATTAAATTTAAGAAAAATCTTGCCTAATAATGTTAGAAAAAAAAAGCTTGATTAGAATTAGTTAAGTTTATGTTACTAGGTAATATTTTAGTTCCATTTTTTTTCAAAACTTTCAGTCAAAAAATTTAACCAATATTATAAGCTGCTTGCAAATAATTATTTCTAATTAATTTTTAATCAGCTGGTTAAATGCGAGAATTTTTTTTAACCTTGAATAAATTTCTTTTTTTCATTTTTTTTAACTTACAAAAAGAAATTGATGAAAATTTAAAAATAAAATTTTTAATTTGTTTTCAAAAGAATTAGTTTTTCCAAGTAACTGATTATTGCTCCATTTTTAGTTATTTGATATTTAAAACACCAAGATTCTGAAGTTTTTTTGAAGGAGATACCACAGTTTTGTTTCTATGCGCACATAGTTTTGCACTTTGACACATTTAGCTCAGTCAGGCCAAAAAACATAGTCAAAGACTAGATGGTACTTATGTATGAATGGAAAAAGTCAATCATTCGTTGATATGCATATCAGAGTTGATGGCCACCGACTTTGATCTTCGATAAAGCGGCTTGGACATTCTTCGATCAGATATTGAAATCTAAACAAAAACCTTTTTTGGAAACTTTTCTTTCCAGCAAAGCGAACACTGTCCAGTCAAGAAGACTTGTCATTTTTGTAATATTCTACATTTCCCGACATGTTTTCTTCCTGCTTTCCGAAAATTCTCTTGTTCATTACTGAAAGTTCCTTTTTAAAAAAAATTGCAATATTTTAGAAATAAATTAGTTTTTTATATGATAAATATGTATGTATTAAACCATTGATCATTTGCATTTTCGGACAAGTAAATTTAACCTTTGTCCTTTTACTTATGTCTCACCGGTTAGAATAATTTTTTATTTGAGATTCTCTAATTATTAAAAGATTTATATGTTAGGAAAAAGAATGGAGTTGGGAAAATGATGGGCACTCAATGTTGCCATAAGGTGGAAAAAATTTTGATCTGATAACGATAAAATTACGAAAATTTACAGTCTTATAAAAAATTTTGTCTTTAAATCTTTATACAGAATTTTGCAAAAGTTTAGAAATTAATTTTTTTATTTATCTAAATTTTTTTACAAATAAAAATTAAAAAAATAAAAATTTATAATCAAAAAAACCTCTAAAAATTAAAAAATAAAAGTCGGTGCAAAAGTTTAGAAATTCGGGTAATCAAAAAGTTTTAACAATCATTACTACCTTTTTTTTCACACCTTTATGATTAATTTATTTATTTAATTAAAGCTTAAGTCCCATAGACAAATTGAATTAAGAATAATGGAATATCCATTTTACAATTAAGTAAAAAACTCAGTTTGTTATATACAAAAAAATGATTAAGATTATACAATATACAAAATTCTATTAAATAAAAATAATATTTTATCGAGTCGGTTAGTCCAGGCAAAATGAAAATAATTTTACATTATTATATTATTAGATTTTTTTTGCAATTTTTCAGAAAATTAAAAAAACTCCTTGAAATTATTTGGTAAGCAAAAAAAAAAATTAAAAAATTACTTAAATATTGCACAAAAATCTAAAATTATGAAAATGTAAAAATTTAAAATTATTTTCATTTTGCCTTAGTTGCTACATTCGAGGCTATACTTATACTTAAATATCCTAACTGAATTTTACAAATATTGTGCAAAAGAATAAAAATAAAAACACTAATTTGAAACTTTTTTTTCTCTTCAATTTGATATATCACACTTGACATAAAAATACAGTTATCTTTTAAAAATTTATAATCAAAAAAACCTCTAAAAATTAAAAAATAAAAGTCGGTGCAAAAGTTTAGAAATTCGGGTAATCTAAAAGTTTTAACAATCATTATTGCCTTTTTTATCATTAATACTTAAATATTTTCTAATTTTGAGTAAACTGCTTTATTTAAAAACTATCCAACTCCTCATTTGGTCTCTAAATAACATTACCAAAAAATATTTGATTTGGCAAAAACTGGATAAAAATTTTTTTCTAGCAAACAAAAATGACAGATCGTGGGTCTGCTAGAAAAAGTGGATCCTCATGATGTAAGTTTTATTTGCAATGCAGTTTTAGAGGTTGAATTTTTACTAAATAAAATTTTTAAATTATTTTTCTATTTTGTAATATAGATACTGAATGATTTCCAAATATCTAATAAGTTTCACTCATTTACTAGTGACAATGCTGCAAATATGGTTTTAGCGGCGGAAATGATTTGTTCCAACCAAGAAAATGCTTTCATGTTCGATGTGCAACACATATATTGAATCTAATATTGCAAAATGGTTTGGAAAATGATTTGTTCAAACAAACAATAGAAAAGATTAGATACTACTGCAAAAAAATTCATTCATCAACAAAATTAATGCAGTTTTTTGAGAGTCAAACGGTTTCAAATAATGAGCCAAAATTAAAAATTGTATTTGATGTTCAGACTAGATGGAATTCCACACATGAAATGCTACAAGTCGCAATAAAAGTAAAAAAATCAATTACGGCCACTTCAATCCATCTTGAGAATGAAAAAGATTCTGTTTTACCAATAATTGAAACAACTGATTGGAATTATGCTGAAAAACTTATAGATTTATTGGAACCATTTAGACAGGGTAAAATAATTAATTTTTTAAAGATATTAATCTAAATATTTTTTAAAAGGAACTATTGATCTTTCTTTTTCTAAGAAAGTTTCTTCATCCCATTTGTTTCCATGCTTTAAACAAATAAAAGATCATTTAAAAATGTGTGAAGATGACAAAAAATTTGATTTTGTTAATGATGCGATCAAAATTATGATTTTTATATTTATTTTTGATTTTAGCATTTTAAATTAAAATAAAATACACATATCTGAAATATATTTGCACAAAAAATCTAATTTTTTAATGTGCTTCATTTCAAAGGTGCACCTTTCGTTTATTATTAGCCACACTTGTTACAAAATACTGTCAACATTAATTATCTCTGTTGATACTTGGCGCGCTAGAAATGGAGAAAATAAATGTAGCTGCTGGTATTTTAAAATTAATATATTTTATTAAATTTAAATTTTTTTAAGATTTTGAAAAAAATTATGGCCAAGAGTTCAATCAATCCATGATTTAGTCAATTTTGAGACAAATGTGTGCTGAAACCAGAAGATAACTCGTAAAATCCGAATTAAATTACTAATAAAATAATCAATTATTGCATTGGAAACGTAAGAATCTGTATAATGACTACTACAAATTTAAAAAATTTAACAATTTTATAAAATTAAGTTGATTTTTTAAGTAAAAAATTGAAAGTATCTCTAAAATTGTTTCTAATGAATACTTAATTAGATAAAAATTGTATAAATTTATTAATTTTTTTATAAATAAAATAGATAAAATAAAAATTTCATCAATTTTCCATCGATGATACTTGATAAAATCTATCACTCTTCTTTGATAAAGGTTCAAGCATATTATGCATGCACTAATGTCTCGTTTTTAAAATTTTAACTGAGTGAGAAAGAACTTAAAGTAAAAAGGGTACAAGATTTGTTTAAAAAATTTAATAGTGGTGATACGAGCCTTCAGAGGAAGAAAGTGCCAGATCAGAGTGCTCTTCGTATGGCTGTTAAGAGCAACTTCAGGTTCGTTTTATCGCCAACTCTCAACAACTAAAAGTTTGTTTCTTAAAAATAAGAGAACTATTTTTTTATTTATTTAATTTGAATTTTTTTTAATGTGCTTAATTTTAAATCAATTTTTTTAGATGAAAAACTTTTTCAAATATATTGATGAAATTAAGAAAACAAATCATAAAAAATTAAATTGATAAATAATAAATTATTGAAAAAATCAATTAGATTTTAAGATAAATTTAAATTTTCAATCAATTATTTTAAAAAGCTTCAAAAAATTAATACAGACATCATTTATGAGAAAACTGTTCATAATAAACAATCAAAAATTCATCAAAAGAACAAAAAAATTGCGTTAAATTTCTTTTTTCATTAGTTATTTCACTTAAAAGCTAAACTTTCATCATATCATAATTATAATGGTTTTTATTTTTAAAAGGAAAAAAATTTTTTGTTTTTTAATAATATTAGCAATTTGTTTAATTTTTTCAAAAAAAATTTTTTTCCTAAAAAAAAAAGATTCAGAGATTGAATCGCTGCGATCATTGCCGATAATAATAATCGGCGGCTTTGGTCGCTCGGGAACAACCCTAGTTCGCACAATGCTAGACACCCATCCAAGCATTCAATGCGGTCCAGAGACCAAAGTAATTCCAAGTTTTGTAGCATTTCTAAAAAAATTTCTAAATCAAAGAGGGGCTTTGTCAGATTTGAAAGAAGCTGGTATAAACAAATCATTGATCGATGATGCAGCTGCCAAGTTTGTTTATCACATTCTCAGCAATCGAGACTTGAGGCCATCTAAACGCCTTTGTCTCAAAGACCCGAATATATTGTACCATATGCAATACTTACGGGAAATGTTCCCCAAAGCCAAATTTGTTCATGTGGTGCGCGACGGCAGGGCTGCCGCCTACTCATTCATGAAAAAAGTTGGAGAAAAAATGAATTTTTTTAGATACAAATTTTATTTAAGCCATTGGAATAAGTATAATAGTTTTATTGAACTCAATTGTCATGGTTCTTTCATTTGCTTCCGTGTTAAGTATGAGGAATTAATTGATCGGCCCGAAAAGGTTCTCAGAAAATTGGTTGAATTTTTGGGCGAAGAGTGGACAGACAAAATGCTCGAACATGAAAAACATTTAGGTGCAGTCAGAATATCTAAATTGGAATGGTCATCTGATCAAATAAAAAATTCAATTTATAAAAATTCTTCTAGTCAAAATTATGAAAAGGAAATTGCTGATTATGATCCTGAGAGTGTTGCGATGGTAGCGCCAATGCTTAAAATATATGGATATAATGTAAGCGTATCAGAAAAAAGTTTCTATAGAAAAAAACCGATGCCATGGGGAAAAGAAAGACACCGTTTTTTTAGAAATAATTGACTAGGCAACAATCAAAATTTTTTTATTTTAATTGCTTTTTTCGTTTTAAATAAATAAACGAATATTTTATTGATTTGATTTTTTTTCTTTAATTTAAAATTCGTAATCTACAATCTCGATAATATTAGTGATGTTGGTTATGCTTGATTAAGTAAGAAATTTAATTAAAACTTTTAAAATTGAACTCTTTTTGTTTACAAAATAATTCTTTTACACATACTAATATTAAATTGAGTGAAATAATTTTGAACTTTTGAGAGTAATTTTTTTTATTAATTTTGAATTTTTTTTATTATTTTTTTTATTAATTATTTGTCTACATTAACACCTTGGAAAACAATCTTTTACCGTCTGTTGAACTTCTATTTGATCCATATGACCCTTGGGTTTTTCAACAAGATGGGGCTGCAGCACATACCGCTTAATCAGTGACTAGTCAAAACAACAGGTCATTGTATAATATGACTTAAAGTTTTAGAATTAAAATTGTTAATAAACGTTAGCATTATCAAAAATAAACAACCTTTTAATAAACCCAAAAATTTTTTGACACAACATAGTAATTTTATAGTCTTGGTTAAGCAAGCAGTGAATTTCTAACAGCACTTGAAGATATCAAATATCATGCTTGATTCATTCATAAATTGCTTTAATTGAATATCTTTTTAATTTTCCAAATAACCATGAAATCAAATAACTTAAAATCTATCTTAATCAGATCTCACTTAGATTACCTTTTTTTACTATTCCTATGCCGACATTAACCCAGACCGTGCTAGAAAAATGTCAAAAAAATCAAGATCGAATACTAAAGATAATAAATTTTTACCCATTAAACAAAACTGGGATGTCACAAATTCACCCTGTCTTTACTCAAACTATATTTTTAATAATTAATAATAAAAAAATAGCTAAAAAATAATTTTTTTATATGTTTTAATCGATTTAAATATATGAAGTATAGAACAAATCTTGAGATATGGGGGCACCAGTCTGTTCATTTACTTTGAAACTAAACTTTAATTCAGCTTAAAGACTCTAATATAATTTTTGAATTATCAATACTAGGTTGTCCACAATTTAGCGTGTTTACTTTAATTAAAAAGTTAATTATTATATAGTTTCTTTAGTCAATTTTTTTTTAATTATAAACTCATAGTGACAAAATCAGACGAAATAAAAATTTCAAATTAATTTCAAAGTTTGATTTTAAATAAAAGTAAAAGCAAATGAAAGATAGGAAAAAACGCGTGATGTCAATACTTTGATTGAAACCATGAATTTGTATGTCTTTTCCAATTTTAAAGATTAATCTAAAATTTTCAAAAAATTTGATAATTAAGCCTTAAAGCAAATTTTTGTTAAATTAAAAAAATAAACTTAATAAAAAAATATGATCAAATTTTACGTGTTTTTTTTTAACAAAATATATAAAAAAATTTCAAAAATTTATTCATAAGAAAACCATTCATTTAGTTTTGAATTATAAATTGCCAATATTAAGCCAAACAAAAAAAATAGGAATAATAAAACATAGCAAATAAATAAGAATATCATATCATTCATCAATAGGTTTGAAAAAAAATTCATGAAGTGAATAAGCAAAGCATAGAGAATAGAACCTAAAGTTGATGATCGATTATTTATATTCAAGAATAAATCAGGTTAATGCTCGAAAGTATTTCATTTTAGAACAAAAAAAAATCAAAAATTGATTCATAGGCATTATTAAAGATATATTGAACTAAGCTCTAAATTATCTAACCCAAGTCAAATTATTTAGACATTTACTGTGCCAAGCCGTCTGTTAACTGCTTGAAGCGCCAAATAAGCATTTAATCTGGATATTTGATAGGCTTTTGTTGGCCTTTCTAAAACTGACATATAATTAGACTAATTTTCTTCTAATTTAAGCTTAATTACAAATTAATTTCTTAGCTCTTCTAAAAAAATATATTTGAAAAAAAAACTATATTGGCCAGCGATAATTAAAAAATAAACAGAGTCTATTGTGCAAATCAATTTGGCTTAGGGATACCTTGTTAAACTTGATGTCCTATAATTAAATTAGTTTCGTGATTAGGCGTCTCTGTTTGTTAAGCATGTTGTTTGGCTTTAGGTTGGCCATGTTTAGCTAACTAGGTGGTGTTAACCAACTCAGGTTGCTTTTAGTCATCACACATACACACACAATTAGTCTAGAAAAAAATCTAATTGACTAAATTGAATTTTAGGTCAAGTAGTTGGGAAATATTCAAAAAGTAAAAAAAAAAAAGCAATTAATTATTTAATCGCGTTAAATAACATAAGATATTAATTAAAATATTGTGTTAGAACTTACGTAATTTAATTTAAAAGCCAGAAATTTGTTCTAAATAAATCATAAGGTTTGTATTTGATATATCTGACAGATAGAATTTAGCTTAAAAGTAACTTGGAGCATATTGTTGTTGCATTGGCCAAATAGGTTCTAGAGGAATAAAAATTCTGGTCTTAAGAAAACTAAAACTAAACTAAACTCTGGCGTCCAGAGCCGCTATTTGCATTCTAAATCCCCATATAGTAATAAGCGAATGCAAATAGCCCAAGTTAAAACACTGTGATAAATTAGTTGTTTTTTAAGTATGATAATCGATATGGTTTAAAGATTAGCATGTTTTTTGTTTATCTATAATTTGCATCTAATAAAAATAAAATAATTATAAACTGAGATTTTTGAATAAAAAGCTCGGGGATTATCAAGTCTAGTTTAATTCGTTTAAAAGCGCTTTCAACGCTATCTCACAATTAGTCTTGGTAACTAGGCTTTGCACATTGCAGTCGTTAAAAGTGATACTTCTAGAGTAATATTTTTATTAAAAAAATAAAAAAGCAAGGATAAACAAAAGACTGTTTTAGATTTTCAAATTGACAGTATGCTTTATTTCTCAAATTTTTCAATAAAAAATATTCATTATTTTTTTTAACTCTTTTTTAATCAAAGGAAAATTTTAATTCTCAATCAATCAAGATTTAATTGCCAGTTGGAAATTGTTTTACAATTAAGGTTAGAAAAAAAAAGAGCTAAATTGTTTCAATGTCTTTTTTTTGGTTGTTCTAGAATTTCTGTTACTCTAATTTTTTATTAATACAATTAAAAGGTTACCTGAAGCCATTTTGATAAGCTTCATGATTGTTTTAATAAAAATAGTCTTGCAAAAAATAATTTGGTTAGTATTCACTGGCAAATCGCAATGATTTCAAGTATGGCCGTTGAGGTGCAATCGGAGTGAAATTTTTTATTAATTTAATTTTTCACTCTTTAACTTTACTTTTTAGTTAACGTTTTATGAATAAATATATATTATAGTTTACTGACTTTTTTGCCTAAGAGTTAAAATTTAGTAATAGCTTTTTTTTTTTTTATTTGTTTCAAAAATCCTTTTGCCATAAGAATAAAAATAAAAGAAGTGTCCGTAAAAGCTTTTGAAAAAAAATGCTGTTCACTTAAGTTGATGAGAGTAGAAAATGTGAAAAAGGAAAGAGGCTACGAAATTACAGCAAACTAGCATTCCGCTGGAAAAGTTCATTGGAGACTTTGATTTGGGACTTAATGGCAATGTGAAATTTTAGTACAAAAATTAGCACTATTTTTTTTATATTTTTTTCAAAAATAGTGTTTATGTTCTTAGAATTTTTCTAATCATCTAAAAATAACCTTTAACTGTTTACTCTAAACATAGAAAAAAAAATATAACAGAATTAACTTTATTTAAAAAAAATAAAATCAATTAAAATACAAAGACAATAAATTATTAGGTCCATTTTTATAATTATAATTGATTAGTTTTCATTCTATAGTTTATTGTTCATAAAATAATTTGTTCAATAGTATAGTTTAGTATAGTGGTTTATTGCAACGCATAAATGCTTAAATCTGACCACAGATTATGTGCAAAAAATATAATGAAAGTTTTTGTCTATTTTTGCTTAAAAAATATCACTAGATTGAGCTTCCACTGCATCCACTCGCAATTTATTCCAGCCATTTACTACACGGTTTGTGAAGAAGTAGAAACTTTGGGCACAATTTTTGATTATTTCATTTTATCAAATAAATAAAGAATCTTTTCATATTTATTTAAAAAATAATTTAGGCGAAGCTTTGGTCGGTTGGAACGGAGACTTAGTCCTCCCTTTCAGTCACATGATTGATTTTTGATGCGGCACAATGATGCAAAAAAACAAAAAAGTTAATTTAGATTATTTTTAAATGTTAGAATAGAAGTTTACAATTTTCATAATTTACTTAAAAAGAATTGACAAACTAAAAAGAATTATGCGTTTGACAAGTTCACTTAACACTGTCTAAATTATGAACAAAGTTATATCTAAAACTTTTAAATTTTTTTATTATTTTATTTATTATTTGTTAAGGCTAGAAGCGGTCATTTATTAATAAAATTATTGTACAAGTTTTTTCTTTTTTAATTTGTGTTATAACCGAGAATCACTAGATCCTTACAGATCCAGAAAAAATAAATGAGTTAAAGTAAATAACACAGCTATTATCTAAGCCATGAAATTTAGAAGTTTTTTAAATTTACCTTATTTTTACCTTAGTTATTACAAAGATTTAACACAAAATTAGTGATTTTTAAACAATATAAGACGCATACTCTATAACAAAAAATTTTAATGCTATAAGATTTTAGTAATATAAAGAAAAAAATCTATAATAGTTGATATGCAGTGAGATCTTTTTCGATATCACTAGATTAGTTAAATAACGAAAAATTTAGTGTTGCTATTCATTTAATAGTCAAGAATACAGTCAAAACAACAATAATAACTTTATGTCCAAAGAATTTTTTTGTCAAAATTTTTTAAAATATTAAATTTTAATTAATAAAAATTTTCTTTTGTTTAAAAAAAAAGTCAAATGAAAAAACTAATTAACTTGATTAGTTTATTTATAATTCATAAATGATATCAAATTTAATTTTATAATTAAGAGAATTAATTAATAAGAATATCAAGTTAAAAGACGTTATTTTCATCAATTATCTAATTTCTTAGATATTGTTCAATATTTTCTAAGAACTAGAATCAGAAACTATAGTGAATAAAATGCATTTCTTATTTAGATCTTCATTTTCTGGATGTTGACCAGCAGATATCGTGTTTTAATTCAAGTCAATTTCGATAATTAAGATAAAAAATTTAATTTGACTTTGAAAATTAAAACAAAAATTTAAAGTTAAATTTTAAGTTCTTTAATTTTGGACTTTTAAACAACTTTTAAATAATATTTTTAAAATTAGTATAGTTTCATCAATTTTTTTTTTCTAGTTATCATTAATCAAAGTATCCATAATTGAATTTAGTTTGAAATATTGTAATACTGAGTGTGTGAATGATAAGCTTATTATTCAGTACAAAACTTTATTTTAAATAATAAAAAATATATTTCTAATCTCTGGACAATATTTATTCTCTATTGCTAACCATGTTTTAAAATTTGAATGTTCAGGAAAAAAAGAAGAAATAATAACCTGGAAATAATAACTAAGTTTGTTGAATACTTCGTGATGAATATCATACCATTTTTATTAGGATGGATCCGAAAAACTTGCGTTTTTAACTTTTTTTGATTTATCAATAAAAAATATGAATCATTATGCTCTATAGTCTTTGAAATCTATCAGAGACTTTTTTCATTCCTCTCTTGTACCATTCAAGACTTTTGAAGTAAAAAAAATCACAACAGATCTCTTCAATTGATCTTGATTTGTAAAATGCCATCCACTAAGAATATTATTCATTTCTGTCAATGTTTTTCTAGCAGTATAAGTGAGCTCTAGTGTTAAATTAAAGAAACAAACTTAGCTTTCGATGGACCAAACAAAGACATTGTTCTTGAAGTGAAGCAAACATTCGTTCTAATTGTTCAAAATGAAGCTCTGAATTTTAGAAATTCGACAAAAACCATAACATAAAGTTTTTATCAATGCATCCTTTTTTCACGACAGGCTGGGCTGGTTGAAAAGGGTCCAACTATTAACTTGTATCATCATAATTTCAAAAATAGATCCACTTTTCATCATAAGCAATGATTTGTTTGAAAAACCATATTTTTACATTACAGAAGTTTCCTACAAATTTCAATGAAGAATTTTATTCAAATTTTTAAAACCAATTTTATACCCTTTTAATTTTGCGCGAGTTTGTGCTGTTGATGATAAGTATTTTTACCCAATAATGACGTAACAGTAGCAAAATTTAAAATTTAACTTTTTAAGTTTTTTTGTTGTAGAATAAGATTCTTTTTCATGCCTTTTTAATACTACCATTGATCAATTTTTTTAGATATGTAAAATGTTGTACACATTTGTATAAACAAATTCTAAGCTCTGCAAAAACTGTTAAATTTAGTGAATATTTTATCTAACCTTTTTTTAATGATGTGCATTTTAAAGAAAAATGAAAAATATTTCCAGAATTTAGAATTCGTTTGTACAAATTTTCACAACATTGTACTGTTTACAGAACCACTTTTGCACAACTAGAAAAAAATTATCTAGTTTTCCCTTTTTGTACTGTAATTTATGTACTAAGATTTCATATTTCCGACTTATTGAGCTTTCAATGAAAACATCATTTAATCATGTATGAGAAAAGTTATTTGTACGCTTTAGACTGTTTTTTACGTATCTGTTGAGTAAATTATGGCAAAATGAAAATAATTTTAAGTCTGAGAAGTTGAGTTTATAGTGTGTCAAAGGGAAGATGATAAATTGATTTAAAGTATGAATTCTTTGAGTGTTCGTCCGGGAGATACGCAGTAATATGAAAAAGCTATAGTCAATGATGGAACCTATCAGAGCGTAATAGAAAAATAAGAAATATTTTTTAATCTGATCATGTCACTATATAGTAATACTGTAATTCTAAGTATGTTTTAAAACATTAAAACGATGAGATGACAAAATAAATACTTATGTAGTATTTAAATTAGTTGATTAGACAAGTTTTTGACCCTAAAAATTAAACAAGTTTTAATTTTTGTACTACTTTATTGCTCTTAAAATTAACAATGCCAAATTAAATTTTCTAGCTAATTTTTTTTTCTACTAGGTTAAATTATTGCTTTTTTGTTGCTTGCTTCTATTTCGTTTTGCATATATGCCATTAGGCATTTCCTGAAACAAATAAATAAATAAATGAAAATAGACAAATTTTATTTTAGAATTAAAAACAATATTAAAAAATTTTCGTTTTTTGTTTTTTAGTTTGATTTTATTCAGTTAATTGATTAATTTATTAGCTCAAACTTGAAGTGCTTGAAAACTAGCTTTAGTTTTTTTAGTAAAATTAAAAGATTATTAATATGTTTATTTAATTTAAAATATAAATTAAATTGAAATTTAAAAAAAAAAATTTTCCCGATTAAGCCATAATAAATTGGTTGCTCTTCAGCTGCTTTTAACCAGTTAGTCCAGACAAATAACTAAATTATATTAGTGAAAACCGTCAATTTTATAGAAGGGCTACAAGTTAGTCAATTTAGGATAAGTAATTGAAAACAAAGCCAAAGAGAAAGAGGCTCTTTTCTATTGTTTACCTGGTTTGAAAAATAAATTTGTGCGCACAACCACTTGTAGATTTAGCAAAAAAAAAAAACAAAGAAAAACCATTAACTTTTTTTATAACTCAATTAAGCTACGAATCCGCAGCAATTTTAATCTAAAAATTGTATAATTTTTTGATAAGATATCCTATTTTTAAGTAATAAAAATTTGAAAAACCAGTCGAATGTAAATTTAAATGTGGATATTGGGCAATTATTTTCTAATCTAATAGTTTAAATTGCGCATAAATCTCTCAAAAAGTTCAAGAGTCTTGTTCAGAATAGCTCAATTGTTCGCCCACTTGAACTAAACGGCTTTTTTTTGGATAGAGCAAGAAG
Organism: Brachionus koreanus; assembly: GCA_016987375.1. NCBI lineage: Eukaryota > Metazoa > Rotifera > Eurotatoria > Ploima > Brachionidae > Brachionus > Brachionus koreanus. The sequence continues at coordinate 668,128 of PJRA01000401.1, forward strand.
CTTGCAGAATTTTTCCCGAGTCACATGATTCGGAAAACTTTTTTCTTCAAGGTAATTATTGATCGATCAACAAATATTTGCTTAGCTGAACAATTTTTAGTTTTTTTTTCTTAATTCCTGGAGATGTAAATAAATTAAGAAATGAATTTTTTTTATTAAATTTTTATTTAAAAAATAAACTAGATAAATTAATTTCGGAGTCAATTTGGATTATTTCCGATTAAGGATTTTTAGATGAAATAAAAAATTCTTTGAATTTAATAGAAATATTTTTTTCTGACTGAATCTAATCAAGCCAAAGATAAAAAGAAGAAAAAAAAACTTCATTTAGAGTTACATAAGAGCTTCACTCGATCAATTTGCGATTTGTATGTATTTTAATTACAAATGAATTAGGATTTTCGAGTGTAATTTATATGTTTTAATTTAACGATTTATCTTTATTTTATGAGAAATTTCGAGTGGTTTGTTTTTTCTAACTAAGCAACAAAAACAACAAAAAAAACTAATTTTTATCAATAACTATGTCTATGCAAATTGAAATCAATAGGTTGTGTCAAAAACTTAATCTTTTTTTTCCAATGGAAAGCTACTCCCTCTTTGAGAAAAAAGTGTATTTAAATAAAATTTAAGACTTTTAGTTTATGTTATTTTTTTTCTTATTAAAACATATCATCAATTTGCAGAAATTTAGATTTTATTAGAAAACTTTTTTTGAACAAAAAATAAAGATTTAATTTCATGTTGGTTTGATGAATCGATTTTTATTCATGTTGAAATTTTAGATAAAACTATGATGAACAAAATAAAATGTAGTAGATACTTGTTAAAATAGAAAAATAGCTAAATTTGAGAGAAATATAATTTCGGTCGGATTAAGAAAAAAAATTAGGAATTGTGAGATTTTTTTTTATTGTTTATTCATAAAACAATATTCATTCAAAGTTTAACAAGTTAAATTTAAATTAGCTAGCAATTAAAGGAGTTTTTTTTTCTTAAATGACCGCAAACATTAGCACTAACTTAAAATTAAACATTTTAAATTAATTAGAATAGGATTAGTGACCGAAATATTTACTTATCGCTTGGAGAAAAGAAAAAAATATTTTTTTTTTTTTCAATTAAAAATTTTGTTAAATACTAAGAAATAAAAATGAGGCTAGAAAATTTGAATTTGTTTAAGCTTGGGATCAAGGTGATTAGTCTTTTTTATTTTAAATTTTTTTTTTACTTATTATTCTAAAATTATAGTGCAAAAATAGTCAGTCAATTGTGGAATAAGACAACACAAAATATGGGTCATAATAATTTTCAAATATTTAATTTTGTCTAGATTAAGAAAAATGGAAAAAATTACATTTTTGTTTTTTTTCGACTCTTGCAAAATGATCAAGTGATTCGGTTAAGTAGACGCATTCAACAAAAATAACAAATTGATTGTTGACCAATATATCCAAAAAGCAGAAAAACGCTATCAAACATTCGTTCTATTTGTTTCAAAAATAAGGTCTTTTTTATTTATCTACGTTGATTCTAGCTGTGTTCCTTTGTCATCTAGAGACCTAGATTTGTTTTCAGAATATCAGCCCAGACTAAATTTAAGTCACTAAGTTATTACCTGCATTTCGCTATGCTTTTCTCTAAATTTTCTTTTCCAACTAGCCCTTTATCCTTTAGTCTTTTTTCGTAATTTAAAAAAAATTATTTTATTAAATATTTTATTAAATTTATTTTTTGTAAATTAAAAAATTCATAAAATTTTAGACACTAATTGAGTGCTTTTAGTTCAAATGGCTTTGTTCTATCCATCAAGTTTGGGATATTTATCTAGGCCAGATGTGTTGGGTTTTTAAGTTTATGTATCATTAAAGTATTTTTGCTGATTTTCTATTGTAAATTATTTTAGATAAGTAAAACAGAAAAATAGCAGATGTATTATTCGGAAATGAAGCTTATTGTTCATTTTAAATCTGTTTATTAAATAACTTTAATTTGTTGTTCTTAGTTTAAAGAATTGTAAAATTAAATTTTCTATTAATTTAAATAAATTTTTATTCACAAGTAAGAGTGTGATTTGTTTGTTAAATTGTTAAAAAATTAATTAATATTTTTGATTAAATTAAAAATTAGAAATTTATTTTTCAATTTTAAAAAATAAAAACGATAATTGAGATAGGATGTATCTTTTAATCCAAAACGTCCTTCTATGATTTAAATAACTGACAGAGATACTTTCTTGCAGAATCAAGATTGCACTCAAATTTCTAATAAAAAGCTTTATTAGATTTACGATCTTTTGAGAGATACCCTAAGATTTTTGGCAATTTTCTAGATTTTATTAAATAAACGAACACAAAATTATAAATAAAAAAGTTTAAGTTAATGTTTGAAAAAAACAACTAATTTAAAAGAAATCCTTAGATTCAAAATTTTAGTTTCCATTAAATTTTTACTGTTTAATAAAAATTTTTTTATTTCTCACACAGAATAATTTTATTCTTTTAAATTAATCCAACCTTTTTCGTAATTAACTTTTTAAATACAGTTAAGTATAGATTTAGCTAAGTGACTAAGGTAATCTAAAACAATGTGATTCCCAACAAAATTTCTTTTTCTAAAATCTTTATTTAATTAAAAACTATTAAAACAAAACTAATTTTTTTTTGGAAAAATTATTTTGGAGATGCTACAGGTGTGAGTGTGAGCTGAGTGGGGTTCACTTTCAATTGAACCTAAGCTATCAATTGATTACTCAAAATTATGTTTTAATTTTGAAAGTTGTTTCCTTATTCTTTATAATCATTTTCAAAGATTGTTGTTGTGTCACTTGGGTCTGAGTTTTTTTTTGCTTTCGATAAACTCTATGTATTTTAGTTTTTCATGTAACGTAAAAATTATCGTTTAGCTGGTTGTAATTATATGTTATTCTATCATTGTTTTAAATATTTAGTTTTTTTTATTTTTTAGAGTAAATGTGTGAATTATTAATTGATCATTAAATAGGAATTGGTTTTAAAATTTGGGTATTCAAGAAAATTCATACTTATTTGCTGATATATGTTAAAACAATCGCTTGTGATAATTTAAAATTAAGTTGTTTTATTTTTTAGTATAGGCATAGGAAATCTTCTTTTCAGCCGCATGAGAAAAATACATGAATCATAGTAGTAATAATGTAAATAATAAGGAATATGGTCATATTTATTTATTTAAAAAATAATTTAAGCGAAGCCTTAGCCGGTTGGAATGGGGACTTAGTACTTAGTCCTTCCTTTCATACACATGATTGACTTTTGATGTCGCATAATGTTGCAAAATAACAACGAAGAAATTAATTTAGATTGAGTTTAGCGTTTAAATTTTTGAATGTTATAAAAGTAATTTTCAATTTTCATTACTTTATCTAAGATGAATTAGAAACACATTATGTAAACTTTAAAAAAATTGAATTAATATTCAATAATGTAGAATAAAAATAAATTTATAAAATTGATTCTCTAAAAAGGTACCTAATCGATTCCATCGTTCTATCTTTGCTTTCTTCTTTGTTAAGCTTGTTTTCAAGCTTTATCCTATCACTTACTTTTACTGTCATATTTTCTTTTTAGTCTTTTGCTTCTAGGATGGTTTTCATTTCATCTATCACAGATTTTTTGCTAGTTTTATTTTTTTTATCCCTTGTTTCATTTAAGGTATTGTTCACTAGTGTTTTTGTAAATTTGTTGTTTGCTAATCTCATAATGAAGGACTGTTTCTCTTTACCAATACTCTCTCCATTGGTTTCATATTAAGAGTAGTCATCAGTTTTGTTATTCTTGATCTCTTGCAGAGTCCAAACATTTTCTTCACCAAGTTGCCATCTGTTGTTTTAATTTTAATTTTGTATCCAAAATTAGTTTAAACTTAATTCTTTAAAATTCCTTCGTTTCAGTCACATTAAAAATATTTAGAATTTTGTTGTTTTAAATAAATTGCAACTACAGTAATATAAACACATGTTTGTCAATTGTGTTTTAAACTCATTCTGTATTTAAACACTAATTTAGACTGATTTCTAAACGATAATTTAATTACTTAAGCTTTAAATCAAATCAGATCTAACGTCAACACGTACTATATCAAAAATCAATTCTAAAAATGAATTCTTAATTTGATCAAGGATGTCTAAATAGATTGATAACCTGGAATATTTTATTTTATATTATTCAAACACTAACTTAAAACAAAATGCCCTATTTTAATTGCTTTTTAAAGCATTCTAAACTGCCATTCTATTTTTAATAGACAAATAATCTAGAAAGATGTTAAGTGTTTTTAATCTCAGAATGAGTACAAATTGATGAAAATGTGAAAAAAGCAATTAGAAAGAGAGCATCGTTAGTGATTAAATAAATTAAAAAAACAATTAGAATATGAACAAAAAAAATATTTTTGAATAGTCCGCTGAGATTATGCAAAGATCAAGATATCATTGTCAAATCTAATCCACTTGAATCTATGGTCAATTCTTAATTTGTTTAGTCAAGGCTATTAATCATTTTTGACTATTTGTTTTGAATCTATGCTAATTGCTCCAAGGACTATTTTTTTCTCTCTCTCTTTCTCTCTCATTTTCTTTTATGCGATGTGAATGATAGTATTTTTCCAAGTGTTTGAGCTCAAAATCGATTAGGCCGATTGAAAAAGGTGATTTTTTGAGATAGAGCTTGGAGCGTTTTATCAGCTCGAATATTAAGTTTCTAATTGTTTTCTTTAGACTAGACTCGGCGATGAGAATTATATTTTTATCTTATTTTTATATTTTTTTGAACAGGTGATTTAAAAAATTAGAGCCGCGAGTAATTTCAAATGAACCTAGCCAAAGAATTTTTGTTTAAAAAAAAGACAAGATTAATTTTAGGAGAGAAAACAACAGAATTAATTAGTTTTTTTTAGTTCTGAAACAGACTGCTCCGTTCAAAAAAAATCCAAAATCTTTTGTGTTAATTAGCCATAATTATTTTATCATTTGATAAAAAGTAATATGAATGAAATTAAGAGGATAATATCGGATAATTGCAATTTATCTAAAAGTTATAGTAAGCCGTCAATTTTAAATTTGAAATTTTTTTTTTTATTTACTTGGCTAATTAGAGCAATTTTAATATCTTCTTTTTTTTTCTCAATTCAATCTAATTACTGCGGCTATTAATTTTTAGCTTATTTAATTTTTTTAGATTTATTTTATTTGACGTTTGAACAAAAAATGAGATCTTAGAATTATTTATTTGTCGAAATTTTGTAATAATTGGAGATCAAAAATGAACTTTGTTTTACTAGCAATTTATTTTGTATACTTGCAGCATGCAGTTGTTGGCAGTGGCTGTCCGTCTCAATGTGCTTGTCAGGGATTTTCTGTTGATTGCTCAAACCGGAACCTCGACCATGTACCAAAAGATATACCTCAGAACAGCTTGAGAATGTAGTTGAATAAAAAATTGGAAATTTTTTTTTTAAATTAACTTTTTTCTTTGAAGAGATCTACAAGGGAATAGAATAAAAATAATAAAATATGAAGATTTGTCGTATGTAAAATCTCTTCGAATACTTCAGTTGAATAATAACCAAATTGAAACAATTGAACGCGGCTCATTTGATACTTTGACTAATCTAGAAAGACTGTAAGTATTGATTTTGTGAATTTAAATGATAAAATAAATCATTCTCTCTTATTTATTTATTTGTTCAATTAAAAAATGAAAAATATAATTTAAATTTTAAAATTAAATTTCAATTTAAGAAGTTCTTTGTTAGAGAATCCGAAAGGATTTTTTATTTCTAACGCAATATTTAATTATTGATTAAGTCACTTATTCCATATTGTTTTAAATATAATTTTCTCTATCTGAATCTCCTAAATAACACTCTCATTTGTATTTGTTTATTTAAAAATTGATTGAATATGATTTGTTTTTTTTTGTGAAATTCAATGTTGCAAGGACTCTATTGAATATATTGATAAAAAGATATTTGTAAGATGAGTTAGACTAATGTTAGCTGGTTGGAGTCAGTCAGCTTTTATTATAGTAAGTTAATAAGCTAGTAGTTCTGGCGCGACATTATAACAAAAATATCTGAGTCCATTACTGCTTGACAGTATAGAGCCGAATCAGTCATATCCATTGAATTTGCCCAACAAAACTTTGAAGACTTCTGTGCACTTGGATTTTATAGCGCTTTCAGGCACCTATTCCATTTGGGGACCACTCTATTTAAGAAGAAAAGATGCCGGGCAGTCACCACACTTGCAGGAAAACTTTCCCTGTGCACTCTCATACTTTTACCTCTTTACCTCTTACCCCTTTCTCTTGGCAAAATGAAAATAATTTTACATTTCTACATTCTCATATTTTTAGATTTTTTGTGCAATATTTAAGAGAATTTTTAATTTTATTTTTGTTTACCAAATAATTTGAGAGTGTTTTTTAATTTTCTGAAAAATTGCACAAAAAATCTAAAAATATGAGAATGTAAAAATGTAAAATTATTTTCATTTTGCCTTTCTCTTCTGATACAGATCCTTTCACTCAGTTTTGTTAGCCCCATCTTCAATAATCTCATTTCATAATCCATATCTTTCAAAGTTCGCTTAATCATTCCTAGGATCTTATTAGCTTTTGAACATGCACTTTTTACCTGCGTAGTCCACTTTAAATCAGAGGATGTCATCACTCCTAAATCCCTCTCGCAGCTAGTAATCTCTATTAATACGTCTTCACTCTCTTCTTTTATATGAGTTATACGCTTATGCCTCTCGTTCATTCTTCCAAAATGCATAGAAGAAAAAATTTAAGTTTAAAGCTGCCACAATTTTTTTTAATTTATCACTTTTCTTTTGTATCAAATTCAGCAATACTCTTTGCTTAATAAATGAGAAATTCTCTTTCTTCTATTAGGATGAGTGAAAGAATTTGGCGTTTCTCTTTTTAATTTATAAATAAGAAAAAGCAACAGTTAGCTAATATTGAATGAATAAACCAGACTTATTTGACTTAAAGTGGACTAACCAAGGAAAATATTTTACTAGTCGTGGAAACCGTATTTTGGGTATGATCGCTAAGAGTTTCAAGAAGTTGAACATTGATATATTGAGAATGCTCTATACAGCACTAGTTAGACCTCATTTAGAGTCTGCCATTAGTTCATGGTGTCCATTCCTTGAAAAAGACATTTCTTAAATCGAGAAGGTCCATAGAAGAGCGACAAGAATAATCCATTCACTTCGGAAATATGACTACTCGAAAAGGCTAGAAATGTTCAATCTTACTAATCTTAAAATAAGGCGGATGAGAGGCGACTTAATCCAACTGTTTAAAATTATTAACAGATATGAAACTATCAATTTTGAAAATGGTATTAATTTTTCTCGAAATCACTCTTACAACTTAAGAGGACATAACAAGTGTATCATTAGAGAAGATGCGAATAATTGTATGCAACGATATCATTTCTTGACAAACCCAATAGTCTTCCTCAGTACATCATCAATTCTGTATCAGTTAAAAACTTCAAAATTAACTTGGACAAATGGCTGAAGAACCAGTCTAATTTACTGCCATAGCTTCGGAAAAGCTTAACCCTATAGGGTCGCAGTATATACTACTACTATTTACAAGTCACAGTTTAAAGTCTAAGTCTCAAAAAATTAAGTCAGATGTAGTCAAATGTTCTTCAAAAATAAATAATATAGTATAAAATTCAATTTCTGAATGTGATTAATCAATATTTAAAATCGATTGACTTGGCTTTAAAAGAAAAAAAAATTCAGTCATTGACTTGACTTGACTTAAGACTTAAAAACAGTAGTTAAAAATAGGACATTTTGTTTGAAGTAAGGAAATTCTATAATGCGGCGACTTTTTAAGTCACTTTGGACTTGTTTTTAAGTTACAAGTCTTGAGTCAAGTCAAGTCTTTTTAAGTAAAGTCATAACTTTGACTTATAAACAAGTCTGCTATTTACACACTGTTAATCTGTATATGTTATTAAATTATTAATTGATTTTATAAAATTTTGTATTATTAAATAGCAGTTACATAGAGGATTAGGATTCGTAATAAATCTAGAATCAAAGCCCCTATGGTACTCCGAAACAAGCCTTTTTGTCAGTGGAAATGAATATATTTAAATAAAATTAAGTAATTTTCTAAATGATTGCTTAGTCTGTGATCATTTTTACTAATATTTAATTTATTTTATGCTTCTTAGAATAATGATTCGGATGCGGTTTTAGGAGGAAGCTTTAGAATGTATCTAACATTAGTATTTTGAATAACTTGTAACTTATGTAGGCCTGATTCTGAAAAGGAGTTAAGACTTACAAAATTATAGTCTAGAATTGAGCCAATAAGTGCCTTGTATAGACTAGATAGTGTATTGTGACTGAACTTCCAATTTTTAGTATATAAAATTTTTATAATATTAAGTCTATTCATGCATTTAGACTTTATTTCTTTTATTTGTTTATCAAAGCAAAGATTTTCATCAAAGTACATTCTTAGAAATTTTTTGGTCTTGGAATAGAGAATAGATTTGTCAAAGAGACCTTCATGCCAAACTTTATCAAATGCCTTAGAAATATTAAAGAATAGACCGCATACCTTTTTGGATTTAGAAAAGGACTCAGATATTTTTTGAATTAAAAATATAAGGTTGTTGGTATAGATTATGTAAATATTTTCTTTGTATAAGCATGTGAATTTAATGGTATGACTGAAAATATTGTCTTTTTTTTTTATTGGAAGAATTTATTTTTATAATTTTATATTTTTCATCGCCGAATATGGCGTAATCTTTTTGAAATAAATTAAATAAAGAAATAAATTGATTTAAAAAATAACTTTTTTTTTCTAGATCCTAACAGATCTTTTATTTAGTTAATTCAATAAAAAGGAAACAAATTTAAAAAAAAAAGCAAATATTTCTTTTAAAATTTAATCAAAATCTTCACTGAAACTTTTACCAGGAACAATTCTAAAAAAATTATCTGGCTTCTGTTTATTTGGGTCTAATCAATAAACATTTTATTATGAAAAATTAAAATAAATATTCCCCTGTTCATTTGCTGCTATTCTAAAAATTTTATTTTATTTTAGATTGTTGAACAACAATGAATTGTCGTATTTTCCCCATGATTTATTCTCGAATTTAAAAAATTTAAAAAGACTGTAAATTTTACTCTAATTACAAGCAAGAATGTTGTATTGTTTTATTTTTTTATTTAAGTGATCTAAGCTCTAACAAAATAAAACTAGTGTCAAAGGAATTGTTTAGTGGTTTAAACAATTTGAACAATTTACAATTAGATAACAATCAATTAAAGTGCATTGAAAAGGGAGCATTCAATAGCCAAACCAGTCTAAATATTTTGTAAATATATTTTTATTTTTCTATATGTTTATTGCATGTGATCTAATTTCTAGAACTTTGGACAATAACAAACTAAAATTGCTTCATACTGATCTGTTTACTAATCTAAATAAATTAAATAATTTGTAAGCTTAATTAAATTAGTTTTTTTTTCTAAATTAATATTTTATTTTAAATTTTAAGCGGCATTAAAAATAACATTTTGGAATGTGAATGTAAGCTTTTGTGGTTTAGCAAATGGTTGAAACAAAATCCTAGTTTTTCAAATGGTGTCAAATGTTTTTCTTCAAAGCACAATCAATTCATAGACATTAATGGCTTCAATGAAATTGATTTCAAATGTAGCTTAAAAGGTAAATAAAATAAATGAAAAATACGAAAAGTAAAAATTTTTTTGCGGAAAAATTTTAAAATTTTATGTGTATTTAAAAGGGGCAGAGTAAAATTTTTGATCAAATTTCATTTTTCAAAAAAGATCATTTAAAGTATATTAAATGCGGAATTCAATTTTAATGCATTTTTAGAAATTAAAATCCTTTTTTAAAAGGCTAAATTTAAAAATAGTGTGGTTCTACTTGTAAAACAAATTGATTTATTAATATTATTATAAATTAGAACCCAAAGATCCAAATATTTCTAGAAAAAAAAAGAGTTTTATAATTACTTTGAAGAAACATATTTTGGTAGCCCTAAAAGGGTGAAAGCAAGTAACAGAAGAAATGAAAGAATAGAATATCCTATTTGTTCTGAATCTGATCGATGCTGACTCCTAGATTTTTGTTGAGGAGGAATTAATTCTTTTGATAGCTGAGGATTTTGAGGTGGCTGTGTTGGAACCTGGCTTGTCTCATTATTCTGGTCTTTTTTTCTTTCTCTTCCTTTTCTTATTCCTCATGGATTTCTGCAGATTCAACCAAGATAAAGAATTAGTAATGTTGTCCCAAAAGTATTTCCTAACCACTGGTCGACAAAATTTCGGTGATTATAAGAAGATTTGAGAACATTGTAAGCTTTGTTGGCTTGACCAAGAATAACAGACAGCTTTATTGCCAAGGCATATTTGTGATATACGCCTTGGAGCAGCATCACCTGGGTTCTCAGCCGAAAGTACTAAAATTGTCTATACCTTTATTGCTAAAAATTTTATTAACGGTTAAACTATATGTACAATATGTCTAAAAAATATTTGAAAAACCAACATTCAAAATCAAGAATTTTTTGAATTAAAGTTTGGGGACAAATGAATATAAAATTATTTTATAAGTGTTTAAAATTTGGTTTTGTGAAATTTAGTTCAATAGAGCAGAACAAAATGTTAAAAATTCTTATAACTTTACTTTTAAAAGTCAAAAGCAAATTCTGTAAAAACAACATGGTCCAAATTTAAAGTTGCACTATTATCAACAATCTGGTAAAACTGCAAATTTTG
>PJRA01000401.1:695965-717459 GCA_016987375.1 Brachionus koreanus
TATCCTAATTCCTTGAGTCTTAGAATTAAAATCAGTGTCGAGTTTTTGATAGCTAGATGTAGGATCTTTTCTTATCTCTCTAAAAATGTAAAATTTGCTTTCGAGGTCTACCAGAACGGCTTCGATCAGAGACAGAACCAGTCTTTTCATATCGTTTTTTAGTTAAAGAGACACATTTTGGAGATATACCTAACAACTTAGCTAACGGGTGGCCAAAAATGGTTGTCCTACTAATCATTTAGAAAAAAAATGATGAACCAAATATGATATAAAAGTGAAATTTAGAGGATTAAAAGCATTTTATTTCTAGTTTCTAAAATTGATATTTTTTCTGAAATTTATTTTCAAAATTTATCACTCTGGCCTTTTAATTGACCTCTTGCTACGACCGAAATTGTCTCTACTTTTTAGCAGACCCACGATCTGCCATTTTTGTGGGCTAGACACATTTTTTACCCATTTTTTGCCAAATTAAAGATTTTTTGGTAATGTTATTCAGAGACTTTTATTTTTTAATTTTTAGAGGAAGTTTTTTGATTATAAATTTTTAGAAGATAATTATATTTTTATGGCGAGTGTGATATATCAAATTGAAGAGAAAAAAAAATTTTCAAATTAGTGCTTTTTTTTTCTCTTGCACTCTAACTTTTGCAACATACTGTACAAAAAGGAAAGTCAAACGCTAATCCAAGCAAAAAAAAATTTTCAAATAGCCAATTAAATATCAAAATCAATTTATCGCTTTTTTTGGCAATAATCCAAAAAATTTCATTTATAATTGACGAAATGAATTAACAATGAAGCAGAGATAAAAATTTTTCATGATTGGATTATTCCTAAATGTTGTGAAAGAATATGATGAGAGTTTTGTGGTTTTAATCCAAAAACATTTTTCACCCAAAAAAAAATGACATGATTCATATATGAAACATACATGATGACATCGCTTTTTGCTTGAATGGGGGATTAGCAACTTCTTTGTGGTACACCGGAGCATATGTGATAGTCTTTTGATCTCGATTTAAAAACTTACGATTTAACACAAAGTTATGTATCCAATTGTAAAGACCTTCACTTAATTTTATTGACTTTAATTTGTTTAAGATTGCATTATTATTGATTTTATCGCAAGCCTTTTCAAGATCAAAGGAAACAGCACCTGTCTTATGTTTCTGGTTGAAACATTCAATTGCTGAGTAATATAGCCTCAGCAAGTGGTCTTGTGTGCTCATTTTTTTGCGGAATCCAGATTGGCATGTTGGTAGATGTTTTTCTTTTTCTATCCAGGTAAGGAGCTTATTATAAATAATTTTTTCCATCCATATGGCTAAGCACGAAATTAAGAAATCGGTCTTTATGACGATTTCTTGAATTTTATTATCACAAGTCTAAAAACTATACCCAACACAAGAAAAACTTTGTTCTGACTAAGTTCTTGACTTTTTTATATAACCCCTATTCTGAGGCTTTTTTAGCTGATAATCTGCCATTAATGAGGCATTGTGAATTTTGTAATGAGAAATTTGAAAAAAAAATCTTAAATATGAATAAATTTTTATCATAATAAATCTAAAATTCGTTCTTTAAATAGCATCATACTTCATTTGGGTTTTTATGAAAAAATTTTCTTTAAATTTAAAATTTTTTTTTTAAACTTCTCATTACAAAATTCACAATTTACAAAGCCCACTACTGGCAATAAACTCTGCACTTATAAAGCATACTAAAATTAAAAAAAAATGTCTAAAAATTTGTAAGACTTTTATTTAAAAATAAATTATTGAGTCATTTTTTTTTTGTCATCATAAATAAATCTTTTGAAGCTGAGTAAAATTTTAACAGGTCCAAATTGCTGCTGTACATTACCTTTTTTATCCAAACAATCTTTGAATTGTTGTGACAAACCATTCGCAATGCGAACTTTAAACTTTCCACTCTGTCCAAAACCAGATTCAATAATCCCTTGATCGCCAGTGGATAACTGAACTCGAAAACCAACAAACAATTCAATATTGGTTTCTTTTTTGAACAAAGACTTTCCGATTACAGTAAACTCGTCATGCTTTCGTTCAACCATGCCTTCTTTGGTCTTTTCTTTGTAAACCTTGAGCGCCAGTAGCTCTTTTTCTTTATAATCTTTGCTAACAAAAGAATGCATAACACGTCCATAAAAAGCAATTCGGCATTGATTCAGATGGATGTCAGTGTCCAACTTGGATCCTATCAAAAGACTATTATCTACACATAGTACACCTTGATCGCCAGTTGACTCACTGCCAAACTCAATTAGCGCATAAACTTTGGTTTCTTTTCCTTTTTGATCAATGTAGTCCTGGTCTATTTCAGTCACATGCAAAAATTCTTTTTCAAAACTGAAATCGTTCGGTGCGCTAAAAAGTTCTACTTTGGCCAAAACAGTCTCGTGACCAATTGAAATATGAAATTTGGATTTAGACTCAATTTTTTGCTTGAAATGCCTTATCTTTGTCAATTCGATAATTAGTGCATAAGCTGTTTTCACAAAGCCTGGTGAGCAGACAAATCCGCGCTCAAACTGTTTTGAATCGAAATTAGCCAAACAAATTCCACACCGGTCACCTTGAATTGCTTTCTCAACTGGCTTACGAAATACTTGAATTGATTTAACTTTATTTTTACTTTTTAAAATAGGAATTTCAACATTCTTAATTAAAAAAAAATTATTTTATTTTAATAAAATTTAAAAAATAAAAAAGATTATAATTTTTATTTTGAATAATTACATCATTTATTTTGACATGTCCATTCAGTATTGTGCCTGTCATGACAGTTCCTTGTCCTTTAATGGTAAAACAATGATCGACAGAGTACAAAAAAGGTCCGTCTTGTTCATTACGGTTGGGCAAGAAAGTAACATGTCTGAGAGTGTCAATTAATGTGTTAATATTGAGCATTGATTTGTTGGGATCAACATTTTCGCCTGGAAGGCTGGCAGCCACAGAGACTATGGGAGAATTTGCAAATTTTGTATTTTCTAAAGTTTTAAGTAAACGCTTGGACATTTTTTCAACCATCGAGTCTCTTTTTCCCGGCTCGACAAGATCCAGTTTGTTAAGCACTATTAGCAATTTGTCACAGCATATTTCGCCAATGATCAGACACTCGGCTGTTTGAGTTTGAATACCTTTAGTGATATCAATGACCAAAATCATCATGTCGATGATTTGAGCACCTCCGATGATAGTTTTAATCAGAGATGCATGGCCTGGACAGTCAACTAGAGTGTATTGGATAAAATCATAGCCTTTTTGCTTCAACGATTCACTTGACTGGATTGTAAAGGAGGAAAAACCCAGGTCCAATGTAATACCACGTGCCTTGCTTTGTGGATTCTTGTCAAAACAAGCTGTACTAGCTACTGTACTCAAAGCTTTCGAAAGACTTGTTTTCCCACTGTCCACATGGCCTAAAACACCTATGTTAAAGTTTAATGTTGACATTGATTTTTAAAAATATTATTATTAAATTAAATAAAAAATTTCTTTGAATAAAGATATTTATTCATGCATCTAAATTAATTTTGATTCAGTTTTTAGTTTGAATCTTTGTTGACATTTTTGTTGGCTAGGAAAAAATATAATTAGAAGGCAAAATTTTTATTTTTATTAGAAAAACATTTATCAAGAAAAAAAATGTGCCAAATTTTAATATATTAAAAATTTTCATAATATTTTATAAGTCAAGTTATTTTGGCTTAGTTTATTTTTTTTTTTGACTTTGATAAGCTAAAATAGATTAAAATAGATTATTGACAGACTATAAAAGTCACAAGTTAAGACTTTGACTCATTTAAAAATATAAAATAATTTTCTAAATTAGAGATAACTTTTTTTTTTAATTATGCATACCAACGTTATATTTGTCAAATTTCCTTAGGCAAATATTATCTAACAATAAATCTATTAAATGTAATTTTTTTATTTTTAGATTTCCTCAAATTTTAATTTGAATTAATATTTCCAGTCAAAAAATTTTAGATATTTTTAAAGCTTTTTTAATTTTCTTCAAAAATGATATTATTATTTGGTAAGATTATTATAATTTTTTTGAGTTAAAAAATTCTTTCTGTCTAAATTAAAATAACTAGTAGCGGTACATCTAAGAACATGAGTTTTTTTTTCTCAAGAATCTATCCAAATAATTTAATTAAAAAACCATTTTAATTATTACTTAATTGTTTAATGTTTTGGATTCAAGAAATTTATATGTTATATTTGCTTACTAATGATTGTTAGCGGTAGCTTTTATTAATGAAAGCTGCAAAATTAAACATACCTTTATAGGTATTTCAAGAAACAGTTTTTTGTTATCTTGCATTAGCAAGACACTAATTTTATTACCACGCATATGCCTCTAGAGTTCAACAGTTCAAAGCTAAGAAAATAAAGCAAGCAATTACATTCACGCTATTATTTTACTAACTGATAACATTTCATTTCAAAAGTATCTGTCTTTTGAGACAAATTATGTTGAATTTTAAATTAACAAATTAAAAAAAAATTTTTCATAAATTTTATCAAGATCTTAACTATGCATTACTTGAATCTAATTTATCACTTCAAATTAATGGGAGACTTTTTCAATTAAAGAGAATTTTTTTCTCACACCTTTTATTGAAATTTTTTTTGTCTTTTAATTTCAACAAACTGTTTTTTATTTTCTTTTTATTACTTTAAAATTCTATTTTCTTAATATGTGTTCATTATTTCTTTAAATTGTTCTTATTCTAATAAATTAGTTGTTATTTTATTAAATTTGTGGTATATTTTACAATTTTTGTGGTTGAAAATATTCATCGTCTATTACTTGGACCTATTCGTCCTTTTTTTAATATTTTCATTTGATTTTTTTCTTTTTTTATCCTATTTAACTTTATTTTAATCTTAATTTCTTCTTTATATATTTTTATTCTGAAGGAGCATTAGCTCGGTACAGATAAACAAATAAATAGATAACACCTTTATCCTACGGTATTTTGCTTTAATATTTTAAGCTTTTTTCAGAAGCAATAAATAAATTGGCTTAGAGCTATTATATTTTTAAGCTTGAAACTTTTTGGCAAGCGAATACCCTACACTGTCTCTCCAGTTTTTCTTTGAATAAAATTTGACCAAATCCTATGTTTCAACGCTCAAGTTGAATTTGTACGGTCCTGATGTCACGACAGAGTAAACATAGCTAAGGATCTTATCTCACAAGTCGTGGAAGCTATGCGACGGGACTTTATCCGGAATATATAATGCCCTCATAGGCTCTATCGTTGACTATAAATTCTTCATATTACCACGTATACAATACATCTTTTAAATCAATTTATCATCTTCCTCATAAGACACCATCAACTTTTCAGAAATTCTAGAAAGAAAATAGTTGATAAAATTGAATCCAGACTTAATAATTTACTCAACAGATACATAAAAAATAGTCTTAAATACAAAAACACACTAATAACTTTTCTCATACAGGATTATATTGATGTTTTCATCATTTTCTACTGTCATGAACTAAAATGGACAACATTAATTCTTTCCAACATAGAATTTTTGAAAGGATACTAACGGGTGATGCATAAGTTAACTTGCCCGATCATGCAAATGATCAGGGGATCATATATATATTTATTTATAAACTAATAAAAATTAGATATAATATTAGAAAAATTTTTTTTAAAATGCCACTTTCAGTGACAGAACGAGAGAATTTTCGAAAAGCAGTCAAAAATATGATTTCACAAATGAAAAAATCTGACTTGGTCGCGCATTTTACAAAGCAAGGAATCACTCGAAGCACTATATATAATATGATCAACCGTATTCAAATTAGATCCGATCGAGGACAATAAGAGAACGGGTCGTCCAACTACCTGGACAGCTGGAAGGAATACAAAACTGAAAAGATTGACCAATAACCGAACTGGAGTGAGTCAAATACGTCTAGCAAGAAAATTTAATGTCCACCAGACAACAGTTGGCCGGCAGTTAGCAAAAATGGATAGTTCATATCTTAAACGTGAAAAAACACCAAAATATAGCGCTGTACAGCATGAGAAAGCCAAGAAATTGAGTAAAAAACTTTCAAATATGCTATATCGTTCACCATTTTCGCTTATTTTGGACGACGAAAAGTACTTTACTTTAGCGGACGACAACATGCCGGGAAATGCTGGATATTACACAAATGACAAATCTAATAGTCCTGACAATGTTCGGTATGCTGGAAAAGAGAAGTTTCCAAAGAAGGTGCTTGTTTGGATAAGCCTCTTTTTCGATTATCAAAGTCGGTTGCCATCAATTCGAGCATCTATATAGACAAATGCTTGAATAAACGACTGCTCCCATTGACTACTTTTTTTGGCCTGACTTAGCGTCTGCTCACTATTCTATGGTAAGCACAACATGGATGAACGAAAATGTAAATTATGTGCCCAAAATAAATTTTTCACATCAGAAAAAAAAAACAGAACTTAATATCATTTTTATTTTTTGAGTTATTCGCTTTTAATTTTTGTCCATTTACTTATGCATCACCCGTTAAAACTCTCTTATCAATGATTTTTATATTACTATTCTCTCCTTAAATAAAAAGAAAAACTAGAGAAAAACGGCTTGGGAATTTTAAATAGATTTAAAGAAACAGCAAAAGCCTAAATTTACTAATGGCCAAATCATGAAGTGAAGACAAAACCTTTAAATATTTTTATTTTTTTCTGGAAGAATAAAAAGGATTTTGAATTTTCGATATTAAAAAAAAAAATAAAACTTTCAAGAGAAAAAAAGGAAGTTGTAGACCTGCCAAAAAAGCGACGAAACTAATGGTGGCCAAACTAAGAGCCTATTTCAATCATAAATCGGATCGTTTGCAAAGAAAGATGGCTAAAAAGTTTAATAGCCACTATAACTATATGGGAAAGATTTTAAAGGAGCAAACAAATATACTAATTTATAATTGATGATGAATCTTATTTTACTCTTGGTAACAACGAGAATGATATTTCCTATAGCAGTAACGTAAGCAAGATGCCGGGGAGTTTAAAGAACAAGGAAGTTAAAAAAAATTTGAAGAAAAATTAATGGTCTGGTTGTCTATTTCACAACGCGGAATAAGCGAACCATATTTTGTACCTAGTGGTTTAGCTGTCAAGGCAAAATGAAAATAATTTTATATTCTTACATTTTCATATTTTTAGATATTTTGTGCAATATTTAAAAAATTTTGATTTGATTTTTTTTTATGTTTTCCAAATAATTTTGAGAGTGTTTTTTTAATTTTCTGAAAAATTGCGCAAAATAACTAAAAATATGAAAATGTAAAAATGTAAAATTATTTACATTTTGCCGCTGTCAATCAGTATGTCTACCTTGGAGAATGTATTAAGAAACGACTGGATCCAATGATTATAGAATATTATCAGGATGGCAATTATGTATTTTGGCCTGACTTAGCATCATCTCAATATGCCAAAATGGTACAAAATTAAATGTTAGATAAAAATATAAGGTATGTAGCTAGTGGAGTGAATCCAGCAAACGTACCAAAAGCACGACCAATCGAAGATTTTTGAGGAAATTTTAAAGCTTAAGTTTATGAGGGTGATTGTAAGGCAAAAAATCTTAAGACCATGCCAAAACTGTTCGCTCTATATCATATATCGTCATGGAGTTCAATACCTTAAGTGATATTATTTTTTTAAAATATCTCGTTTTAGTATGTCATTAATGAAAATGCTAAAAATAAGTCGGTTTGTGGGACCCCTCCTTTTATTGGATATTAAAATCTTTTTCAATTAATGCTCAAATTTTCAACTATGACTTGAAATATTTTTATTTTATTAAAAAAAATCCAACATTCAAAAGAAAATTTATTCGACTATAAACTAATTTAGAATTTTAAATAATTGCAAAAGCTTATTTTTAATTAAATATTTAAAATAAAATTCTATTTCAGAATGTTTATTAATTTAAATTTAAAATTTTTTCATATAATCTTTAAATTATAATCTAAATAATCTGTTGAAAATTTATTTTTGAATACCGAAAAAATAGTTTTCAAAATCGTTTTCCTTGTTTGCTACCCAGAAAATGTTATTTAGAACAATGTCATAGATTTTGTCAATAAGATCAGCATTTTGGAATGCATATACATCAGAAAAAAACAACAATATCTAAATTGATAAATATAACATTGAATAAATATATAAAATTGCTAGATTTAAAAAATTACTTCTTCAAGTAAAAACAAGTTGTCAAAACTATCAGTCATTTGTCTGATAGATTCAGCAATAGCTCTTGGTTTGGTAGTTTCAAAAGCCAAATAGTACCAATATTCTCTAACAAAATACCAGGCAAAGTATCGGCCATTTGGATTTTGGCCTACTGCATCCAACACTCTTGTATAGTCATCAATTTTAATTATTGTTCCATCTTCTAGCAACTGCATCAGATACAAATCAAGCAAGAAATTTTGTCTGGAGTTGCCTAGAGCGTCGAATGAAATCTCGCGCTCAATTGCGTTGTTGGTCAGTTCAGCAAAAGTGAACACTCTCAACCAGTCAAATATGTCATATGTGTTTTGCAAGTGGTATTTGTAAACAACTGGACGATAATTTCCATGAACCCTTTAAAATAAATTTGATCATTTAAAAGACAATTTTATTTACAGTTCTAAAACTAACGGGTTCAAATTCTGATTATTTTGTGTAAAAATAAAATATTCTTCGGGTATTGAGCCAAAAAGCTCGGTAGCTTTGTTCAAACAAACTTCTTCTTGCATTCTGCATTGAAATTCAGCCAAGTCTGCTTTCAAAAGACGAAGCAAATCATTGCCTTTATCGTCCCAAATATCCAAACCTAAACGATTAGCAATAGTCCTAATCATCTCACCAATATAGCCCTTTAAATTGAAAATTATTTAGAAAAAAAAAAGATTTTTCAACATTACTTTTAGATTTTTAAAAGAAGCTCTATGTTCGATTATGTTGGCCACTTTGTTTATGTGCCAAATAAATGCTCTGAATGGATTTACATCCTGTTCAATGTCGGTCAAATAATTGGCATACATGTTCGGAATAGAGTAGGATTTGACACCCAAGAAAGCCAACTCGAATGCATTGTGTATTAGATTAATGCGATCACCAACAGAAAATATCTTAATTTAAAGACAAAATTAAATTTTTATCAGCAAACTAATTGTTTAACTTACTGTTCTGTTTTTGAGAAGGATTGATTCAAATTTCTCAAAGAGTTTATTTGTATAGTCGGTTATATAGTAGCCTTTGAAGTCTGTATTACACTTGACCCAAGTGTATTGTCTGTCCAAATTGTAAAAATCTTAAATTAAATTTTAAATTTTAATTTTAAATTAAATTTTATTTTATTATTGATAATTGAATGTGAAATGGTTTGGGAAAATTTAATATATTAGAACAGATAACAAAACAAAGCAAAGCTTGAAAAAAATCTTGTAAATTTTGCAACATTCATATTTGTATCAACTGTCTAATTGCATTTTACCACGCTATAGTACATTAGAATTTAATTCTGCCAAAATTTTCAGAGCTTACAATTATACTTAAATGATGCAATAATAAATGTACATCATGTTTAATTTTCAGAACCAATTTCCATTTCAAAAAAATTATTTTTGTTCAGTTCAATCTTACTAATTTGTACAAAACTAAACAAATTATTTTAGAATGAAATAATAATAATAATAAGTTACAGCAGACTAACTGCGGAAAAAGGGTTTTATGAAATTTGGTTCAAAATAAAAAAATAGAACAAAATTTAATGCTAAAAATACTTATAACTTATTTTCTGAAGGCTTTTAATTAGTTCTGTAAATGCAGCAAACTGCAGCATACTTAGTTGCACCAAAACTCAAAGTCTGCTAATGATATGCAAATTTGCAGATTTTTACCAGATTGTTGATAATAGTGCAACTTTGAATGTTGCACCATGAGGCATTTACAGAACTTGCTTTTTACTCTTAAAAATAAGTTATTAGAATTGATTGTATTAAATTTCACAGAACCGAAGAAAGGCGATAAGTACCTTGCTGTGGAAGCTGTCTGGTTTTAACATAAAACTTTATAATGATAAAATATGAAGATAGAAAAAATTAATTATTTTAGTTTCAAATATATATCCAGTTTGTTTTATAAATTCATTTTT
Source organism: Brachionus koreanus (assembly GCA_016987375.1). Lineage (NCBI taxonomy): Eukaryota > Metazoa > Rotifera > Eurotatoria > Ploima > Brachionidae > Brachionus > Brachionus koreanus. The sequence goes on from PJRA01000401.1 coordinate 706,174, forward strand.
TGATTTTGCATTAGCAACTTCAACTGGTAATTTGTTCCACTCGTCTACCACTCGATTTGTCAAGAAGCTATTTCTGTTTTTATTTCATAAAATATAAAAAAAAACTGTAACATCTTTTGTTACAGCTTTTTTACTTAAAACATTTTTTGTTATGCAAAAATAGGACAAAAAATAAGACACCATCAATGTTTTAATTGATTATTGATTTGATTTCCTAAAAAAAGGAAGTCAAGATTTTATTTTATCTAGGAAAATTTAACTTGTCACAGAAATATATTATCAGTCATAAAGATAAATTAATTTTTATCTAAATAATTACTGAAAATTTTTTTGTCTGAACCCCAGGGTCAATCTAGAAGCATTACAAAAAAAAAACATGTGACATGAACAATTTCTTAAATAAATCAAAACCTGTGAATTGAAAAGTCTAAGCGAGTTTGTTGACAGTTTCCAACAAATGAAAGTAATTAGTCTCAACGAAGAAGACTGGAAAATAAGCACATGCACTAGTCCATCTTGGTACAAACATTATATGTGAAAACATATTATTGGCGTAGCACAAAGTCAGAACAAATTTGTACTAATCCTTAAGGAAAACGACGCGGTGTTGGTCGTCAATGTAAAATGACAACAGCTTTGGTCAGAAATTAATACTGAGACTTTTCAATCTTTTTTGTGACATTTATTACATATATGATACTTTAAATAATTATGTGATAATTACAATTTTATTGTGAAACTTTAATATTTTTTAGGACAAATACATAGATTAATTCCTAATACTATAAAGCCAAGATTAAGAATTAAGAAACTCATACTTCCAGTTGCGTTAGAGCCATATTTAAAAAGAAATGTTGATTACATTTATATTGAGAAAAAACATTTTCTAAATTTTATTTTTTAAATGAAAAGCAAATTAGAATAAATCTATTTGACAAAGTTCAAAGATTAATTCTATTTCTAATTTGTCTGATTATTAAAATCCTAGTCAACTAAAATAATTATTTGTTTCACTATGCAACACCAGTTTTAAGCCAAAAAAATAGAGTTATTTATCCGAATATATTGAAATGTAAAAATTATTACTGTTTCCCTTTTTATAACATGCTTTGAAAAATTGAATATTGATTTTTTTTTTAAATCAGTTTTTACCGGCATCTTTTTATTTACAAAAATTGTGTGCCGATCAAAGGAAGTTAGTTTAGTGAATATAATTTATTGAAAGAAATAAAATAAAAAGAAAAGTGAATAATAAAAGAATATAACATGGTATTAAATACAGCAAAATAATAAATTTCAACCTAAGTGTTGTAAAAAAATGTCCAAGAAACAAAACATCTAAGACAAATTACTTGAAATAAATCAATTAATAAATATATATTGACTCAAAAATGAAAATAATGATCATAAAAAAATTCAAAATAACAAAAACTTTTTTCCTAAAAGAATAATAATTTTGGTAGTGAAAATATTAATTTAATTTTTTGGCAAAGTAAAAAATGAAATTTGGTCAAAAATTTTTATATGTGCAATTAAATTTCGCCGCAGATTTTAAAATTTTTGTAACATTTCAACGCTTCATTTTTAAACAGTTTAAATAGTTAAATAGGAATGTAATTTGTAAAAATGCATTGAAATTTAATTGCGCATTTAGGATATGATCAAATTTGAAAAATAAAATTTAAAATAAAATAATATTTTTAATGTTAAATTTTTGATTAATTTTCATTTTGCTATTTTTGCTCAGAAATTTTAAATGCGCTATTTCATTGCATTGCAAGTGTATTAAATCATTTTTAGGCAAAAGCTGATACAAATTTCGTATCGACAAAATTTGTCTGTGCAATAACTCTGCAATTAAATTCTATTAATTTCTTAATAAAAATTATGGATTTAGGTTTTTTACACAGATTAAATTTTGGTCATACAAAGAAAAAGAAGAGTTCTAGACCAAAATAAAAATAGTCTCATAGGCTATTTTTTGTGTTAAGATCCATTAAATATAATATTTTTGTAAAGCTACTTTATGGCAAGGACAAAAATTTAAATTGCTAAATGACTCTCACCTTCAGTTGCAGTCAATAAATGGTTGAATGTTAAAACTGATCCGGCTAAGTCATCATCAACTCCATTGGAAGTCTGACCTCCAGCTCTGCACTGCAAATAAATGTTCCATTTGAATCCAACGAGTTCATCTTCATCGATTTCAGAAAGCAAAAATCTGTCTTGAATAAATCTGACTCTGTTCTGACCATTTGAATTTTCTAGCAAAACAGCTACTTCTGGATAATTTTTTTGTACTAGCCATGGTTCAACTAGATCTTTGACGCTAATCGAAGACAATTCACCAGTCTAAAAATATAATTTTTAACTTTTTCATTTAAAAAGAATTAAACTTAATATACTAGTGTAAATGATTCATAGAAATCGTTTGATGTTACAACTCCAAAAGGTTTTTTTTGTAAATAATTCTAAAATTATTTAAGTAATTTTTTTGTTTTTTTATAAATATTTTATTACTTTCAAGCCATTGAAAAGTTGGTCTTCTTGAACAATGGACTCAAGCATGCGAATAACAGCAGCTCCTTTGTTGTACATGAATTCATCAAATGCTTTTACCAAATCAGATTGAACACTAACATTCATTATTATTGGTCTTGATGTAGCGTAGCCATCATCCCACATAGATGGAATCACTTTGTCAACAATAAATTGGTTATCCTTAGAAATTCAATTAATTTTTTTTAAAATAAAATAACATGATATGGTTTTTGGGATTGTTGCGGACTAAACCGTAGCTCCTCACTCTCACAGCATAATATCACTAATACTTAACTTAGGTCAAGGACTAGAGAAACATGTTATAGTTATTTTCATTCTCTAATTGGCATTGTGAATTTTGGAACAAAAAACAAAATCAAAAATTTAAATTTAAAATAGTTTTTTTCCGAAAAGTCTAGAAATAGTCCTGCAAAATGTATCAATTGATACAAGGTTTGTATCAACCATATTTAGTCTCTTTAAAACTGTGCAATTGTGCAAAACAGTATATGTATTAGAAAATTATTAAAAATTAATTGCAGAGTTTTTGCACAGACTAAATTTGGTTGATATAAACTTTGTATCAGCTGATAAATTTTGCAGAACCATTTTTAGACCCTTAGAAAAAAATTTATTTTAAAATTTTTGTTTTTGATTTTTGCTCCAAAATTCACAATGCCCTCTAATTGTTTTTTCTGATTTTTAATACAATAAATGTTTAAACCGAACATTAATTTAAAAACGGCCCTCAAACCAATTAACCGTTTGGGCTCATTCATTATTTTGATTTGAACACTTTTTGGAAAAATATGAGACACATTTTTGTATGACCATTAACAAGTTAAAAGTTAGTATATTTTAGATTTTTGCATCTTTGTAATTCTAAAACTTTTAGTCATTTTATATGTTAAACACGATTGAATGCTCTTCATTAAATGATAGTGTGCTTAAAGTAGGAAGGATACAAGATTAGTTGAAAAAATTTAATAGGAATGATTAAAGCTTTTAGAAGAATAAAGAGTCAGAAAATGGTGAAAATATGTCTGTATTGTTTTTTCAGTTGTGAAAAAAGACGATTTGATAAAAAGGTGATGTTGTGTGTTTGTTGGAATTTCCAAGGAGTAATACACTTTGAGCTGGTTCCAGATGTTCGTGCTATAAACGCAGAACTTTATTCTAAACAATTAGAACAAATTTATGTTTCACTTCATATAAAAATTAGCTTCTTTGATAAAACAAATGCTAAGTTTGTTTCTTAAGGTTCTTGAAGACTTCATATAACTAGAAGAACAATGGCTCATTTTCATAGAGGAAGGCATTCTACAAAACAAGACCAAGTTGAAGAAGAGTGTTGAGAGTTTTTTGTCCGCAAAAGTTTTGAATGGTACTAGAGAGGAATGGAACTAGTCTCTGATAGATGAATGAGGACATTTTTTTTTATTGATAAATTTAAAAAATTAAATTCTAATATTTAATAAAAAAATATTTAAAATTTTATATAAGCATGATCATTAAAACTTGACCAAAATCTCTATTTGCTCTCACCTAATGGTTGTAATTATAAATATTTAATTACACACAGATCATTTTTAAAAAGATTTTTAGAGACATCTATTGCGAAAAAAAAAAAAAATCTCCGACAATAAATTTAAATTTTGATGCTAGATTAATTCATAGACTCTCATTTTTTTCAATTTTTTTCAGAGCATTTCTTTTCTTTAGAAACCAAAAAAGTTAATCTATAAAATTTAATTTTTTTCAAAAATTGCTCCTAACTTCACAGTGCCATTAAAGATCTGAAAGCAATGGAGATGAATTGGATTCAATCGATATACGATTGAGAGAGATAATGTGATTATCGAGACGATAATATTTTAAAGAAGGGGGATGTCATATTAATAGTTGATGTTTTGAATAAATTATCTACCATAACTTATTAAAATTCATTTTACCTTATTTGGCAATTTGTTGTTGCATCTTTATTCTCTTTGGAAATCTAGTCACGTACTGGATTCCATATTTAAGCAACTCAACTTTATTGCTATATATTATTCTTTATTCTTTATCTTTATTTAGTAAAGTAATAGTTATAACTAGTCTTTCTATTAACTCTCTAATACACTACATATTTGCTTTTTTGTAAATAAAAAATTTTTTTATTAATTGAGATTTCTCACAAAATTGAGCTTTTAATGTGTACTCTAGCTGATTTAATTTGACCCGATTGATTAAAAGTAGATAAAAAAAATTTTCTTACAATATCAAATTCCGAATCTATTGAACCAACTGATTTGTACTGCAAATAGATGGCTAAAGCTTCGTTCAACCACAACTCATCCCACCATTCACTTGTCACATAATTACCAAACCACTTGTTGGAAAAAATTATGAGAAATTTTTTTCTCAAATAAATTAAACTTACATAATGGGCCAGTTCTTTGGCAATAATTTCGGCAACTCGGAATTTATCACCAACTGTATTTATTTTATCATTGTAAAACAAGTAGTCTTCGTGAAACGCATTTAGGCCCCATGATGGAGAAGACTTCTGTGGATAGCCTGGCAAACCAATTAGGTTAATTTTTGGTGGTATGGCCTCTTCAATTCCCAAGTTTGCTTTATAGTAACTAAGCACATCTTTGGCCAATTGAAGTGGATAATCAGCTAGATTATTGTCTATGGCTGATTTACGGCCATGCACTCTAATCTCAATATTGTCAACTGTCATTGATTTTAATTGAAAATCGTCTGGAACAATCGCCCAAGCTAGTAAATTGGCGCTCATTTTAAAAGTTCTGAAAAATGTTGTTCGTTTTTTTTGCACACCGCCTTCCTCAAAACTCTCAAAATTTGATGATTCAAAATTTGAAAAAGCTAATGATCGTTCTGGATGTTCTATGGTTAAATCATATTCAGCTTTGAAGCCAGGCTCATCAAAACAAGGACTTAGAAAAAATGATTAATTTTTTTTTTTCTAAATTAATTCTTACAAAGCTGTTCTAGCAAGATTTGGTGAAAATCTAGTCGCTAATAAAGAACGTTGTGTTTCGTTCTCCAAATAATCAGCTTTGTAAAAGCCAATAAAAGAAGTAATTGCATTAAAATAAATCTTTAGTGTGTATTCGCCAGGTTGGATTGTGTTTTGTGTTACAAATTCAAACAAGTCGTTTGGTAGATAGTTCTGACGTTCCAAAGTAACAACTTGGTTATTGGATGTCTGAGTTAGAACTGTGCGCTCCATTTCAATGTTAATGCCAATGTTTACATGAACGTCTATTCTATTCGTTTCTTTTTGAATGTCAAGTGTTAATTCTACCTCTCCAAAATATCTGGTCCATTGATTTTTAGATCCGTTCACTGATTGCCTAGTTCCATAAGGATCAAAATCTGTCTTGATCAACAATTTATACAACTTTGGCTGAATAAATTTTGGCAAGCGAAATAATTCTTCGTTTTCAGTTATTTCAGGAGTTGTGCGCGAAATTGTTGAAGGAAGAGTTCTTGTTGTAGTTGTTGAAGGAAGAGTTCTTGTTGTAGTTGTTGAAGGAAGAGTTCTTGTTGTAGTTGTTGAAGGAAGAGTTCTTGTTGTAGTTGTTGAAGGAAGAGTTCTTGTTGTAGTTGTTGAAGGTAAAGTTCTTGTTGTAGTGGTTGAAGATGTAGTTGTACTTGTGGTTGTGGTTGTAGTTGAAGTTGTAGTTGTAGTTGATGGAGTTGTTGAAAGAGGTATACAATTGTTCGGTCTTCCAACCAAGCCAGACACCAAGCCAATGATTAGAATGACTGATAGACCGCCAGCCAAAGCGGCTATTACAGCTATTTTTGGCAATAAAATTCCAGATGCCATTTTCTAATATTTTTTTTAGTTTAAAATAGATTATTTAGATTCAAATTGTATTTATAAGAGCCAAAATATTTAAAAGAGCTATTTTATTACATTTTATCAAAAATAATTAAATTGTAAATTTTTTTTTTTGAGGCAAAAAAAAATTTTCTTTTAAAATTTTATTTGCTTAAAAATACTTCTATCGCTTTAAAGTCATAAATAAGGGTGATATAACAATAATAGTAATCTGGCTTTTTGAATTTATCAAATTGAAAATTTAATTTTTTTAAATTTTCAGTTTGGCGATTATATTTATGATTTTTAAACTTTGATCAGATTAGAATATATTAAGACTTAGTTTTCAGCTGTGCTTTGGTCTTAATATGTTTTATTTGTATGGCCAAAGACATCGGTTATAACAAAAATACCGAGCTCTTATCTTCATGAACGGATGACATTCTATTAAAAGAATAATCAAACAATAGTTTTTTTAATTAATAATTTATTAAAATAAATATATATTAAATAATTGTAAAAAAAATTTATAATTAAAAATTATCAATTATTTGACACAATTTTTTTTCTAATTTAGGAAAATTTTTTTTCAGGTACAGTTCCGAATGGCAGTGCCTTTTTTTCAGTTCTCATGATTCCAGTCTTTTAGCTTAATTAAATCAATTGATTAATTAATAGGAAATTTTCCAAATTTCAATATCAATCGCTGTGTTATGGTTTAGGTTTCAATTGTTTTTTCTTAAAATAAAACAAGGACTTTTCTATGCATCACATGACTAGAAATTTTGCTAAACAAAAATGAATAAGAAAAGATAAACAAGAAATCTTTGCTTTTTTTATTCAAATTTTTATTAAAAAATGTCACAGAGAAAAAAATTTTGAAATTAAATATATATTTTTTTTTCATTTTTTTAACCAAAAAATTTTATTTGAAAAAATAATTTAAAAAATAAAGCTGTAAAAAATTTTTGTTTTTTTCTTGATTTATTTGAACAAGACGAATTTCTTTGCTTCATCATTTTACTCACACTTTGAGCTTTAGATTTTTAGCAAGACTCTAGAATTCTTCTTTAGACTCACAATCTTACAAATGATCAAATTTTTTATCTGAGCCTCTAATGTTCTAAAGCAAATGCTCAGTTCTACCTATCTTAAGATCTGGGCGAAATATAAATAATTTTATATTTTGAAATTTTGAAATGTTGATATTTTCCAAAAATTTCCAAGCTCGAAGTGTATTACACCTTGGATATTCCACCAGACACACAACATTACCTTTTTATCAAAGCATCCACTTTTCACAATTGACTGAGTTGGTTGAGAAGAGTTAGACCATTGATTTTTTTTATCATAATTTCGAAAATAGATCCACTTATCACCACAATTATCGATCCAAATTGGGAAAAATTAAAAAAATTTTCAAAAATTTTAAATTTTCACTTTAAAGATATTTATGCAATATTTCAGAAAAGTAACAAAAAAAAACTCTCCCAAAAATATTGCATTAAAAATCTAAAAGAAGGAATATTTAAAAATTTAAATTATTATCAGTTTTTTATTATTATCATTTTGAAAAACACTTAATCTAGAAATTTTTTTTGGGTAGTAGTAGTAGTAGAAGAATATACTGCGACCCTAACGGGTTAAGCTTCTACGAAGCTATGGCAGTAAATAAGACTGTTTCTTCAGCCAATTGTCCAAGTTAATTTTGAAGTTATTAACTGATACAGAAAAGTATTAAGAGTGGTAAGAGTGATTTCGAGAAAAATTAATACCATTTTCAAAATTGATAGTTTCATATCTGTTAATAATTTTAAAAAGTTAGATTGAATCGCCTCTCATCCGCCTTATTTTAATATTAGTAAGGTTGAACATTTCCAGTCTTTTCGAGTAGTCATATTTCCGAAGTGAAGGGATTATTCTTGTCGCTCTTCTTTGGACCTTCTCGATTTCAGAAATGTCTTTTTCAAGGAACGGACACCATGAACTAATGGCAAACTCTAAATGAGGTCTAACCAGTGCTGTATAGAGCATTCTCAATGTATCAATGTTCAACTTCTTGAAACTCTACCCAAAAAGCGATCATACCCAAAATACGGTTTCCACGACTAGTACAATATTTTACTTGGTTAGTCCATTTTAAGTCACTTTGAATATAAACACCCAGATCTTTTTCAAGATTTGTTTTAGATAAATTCTTCGTTGCGTATCTACTAAATATTGTATAATTAAACAAGGGATTTTTTGAGCCAACATGCATTACGCCACATTTTTCAATATTTAAATCCAACGACCAAGTAAGTGACCAGCTTGAGATAAAGTCAATATCCTTTTGAAGTACAAAATTGTCTTGTAAACACTTAATTACAGAAAAAACTTTAGTATCATCAGCATATTTCTCACATTTATTAACTAAACCAATTGAAAGGTCGTTTATGGTTATTAAAATTAAAAGTGGTCCCAAAACTGAACCTTGAGGTACTCCACTAGTTACATCTAACCAATTTGACATAGTTGTACCCAAGATAACACGTTGTTTTCTCTCGTGTAGAAAGTCACTTATTCAAAAGCTAATCATATCAGTAAAACCATATTTCTTAAGTTTATATAATAACAATCTATGCGATACTCTGTCAAATGCTTTCGAAAAATCAGTCGAAATATCGATAGATATTATAAAAATTGAAGAGAGCATTATTTAAGAGCTGATGTGATAAAATCCAGCGATTCTAGTAAATTTGTTGAACATGATTTTTTTGGCATGAAGCCATGTTGTGAATGGGATAATAGATTGTGTTTTAAAAGAAAAGCCAGCATATGATCTTTAAGCAAACTCTCAAGAATCTTGCATATACTACTTGTTAGAGAAACGGGACGGTAATTACTTGCATTAAGCCTATTCCCTTTCTTAAAAAGGGTAGTAGTTTTCAAAAAATTTCAATGCTTTATTAGATTTCAAAATCTGTCAAATAAGATCATATTGCATATAAATCAAGCCTTCGTTTATTAGCTGTTAAAATTTTTCTTTTTTGCGATTGATCTTGGTATGATTAATTTGAATTTAATTTTGAAAAAAGTCTTAATGCTAGCCAATTTTGTGTAAAGTGCCTATTGATGTTATGTTAGAGCTTCAATTTTTTAAATAATGCTTTTTCGTTATTAATTTATTTTACAAAAAAATCAACTCAAAAGTCATCTAATTTGTATTACTATTGTATTCAAAGACTACTTAACAAGAAAGCAATTAAGACATTTTGAAAAACAGATTAAATGCGCTTAATTTTAATTGTTTTCAACATAGAATTATTAAACGCTTTGCCCAATTTTTTCATAAAATTTTAAATTTAAAGAACTCATCAAAATGCCTAAGAGAAAGTCTAATCAGAAACTGTTCAGTTAAAACTCAATATGCTCTAAGAAATGTCAATGATTACCGTGTTCCTTCGAAAGGAAAATTTACTAATGTGAAGCTGTATAAAACTTAAACTTATATTATGTTTTATGAAAATTAATAGAATACAATTTGTACATGTTTTATTTTTCCTTTTTGAGTTGAATTGATGTATTAAAGATTACAAATTAAATTTTTATATTAATAACGATATAATTAAATAAAAAATGAATTGAAAAAAATATCAAAAAGATTTATTTTTTTCTCCTTTTCTCTAAATTTCTCAAAAATAAAATCTCTAAGTAAATTTATTTGACCATTATCCATTACCAATAACCTATGTTTTTGTGTTCAAAAAATAAAAATGTATATGTTTTGATATCAAAAAATTAAATCTATTTTGCTTAGAAAAGATTATTTACTTCTCAATTTTATTTTTTGTTAGTGTTGACTAAGCTCTAGTCAATCATTTAACATTAGTTGCACTTTTATTTATTATTCTAGAAAATTTTACAAGTCAAAGCTGCCAGAAATTGCTAAAAATTAAGTTAATTTTATTTATTTAATAATTCACATTAGTAGAAAATCCAATGTTTATAAAAACATTTGAGTATTTTTTTTTCATATTTCATCAGTAAAATCCAACAAGTTGATCTTCATTTTGACCTTGGCTTTAAATGCGAATAAATGGGCAAAATCATCCCTGTCTTGGTTTTCACCTTTAGTCTTTTTGATTGATTTAAAATAATAATAATAATAGATCTTTCTTGATACCAGCTTCAATAATTAACGGGTGTAGAATAAAAAACGGAACAAAAGTCTAGTTTAATTTGATATAAGAGTGGACAAGACCTTTCCAAATTTTTTTTTCAAAATTTAAAATCACAATTATCCTAGCTTATAAATAAAAAAAAATATTTTCAAAAGTTGAATTTTCGATAAGTGGTTAGCAGACTTGTGCAAAAGTCAAAAAAGTCTTTTTAAAGTCTTTTGACTTGACTTAACTTTGACTTTATGAAACTTGAACTCTTGAACTGGGGTAGTTAGTTAAAATGTTCGAAACCATCAAAAAATATTTGTACAACTTTGTAAAAATGAACCAAAATTTGCCTAAAGCTAAAGTTGTAAGACGATTCATTGGTCTTGGATAAAAAAACATTCTGTTTTTTGTTGGCTAGATATTATTGAAAATGATATAACTTTCAAGCGAAAAAAAGGAAGTAGTAGATCTAAAAAAAAATGCGACCAAACCAATGGTAGCTAAACTTAGAGCCTATTTCAATCAAACATAGAGTCATTCTCAAAAATAGATGACAAGAAAGTTTAATTGTCACTATACCTATATCGGAAAGATTTTAAAGAACTATACAAACATCAAAAAGTAAGGCTTATAATTAGTTCTGTAAGTGCAAAAAACTGCAACATACTTAGTTGCACCTAAATTAAAAGTCTGCTAATGATGTGCAAAATCTCTGCAAAATGCACGATAGTCAAATTTGTCCAAATTTTAATTATG
>PJRA01000401.1:757397-796704 GCA_016987375.1 Brachionus koreanus
CAGAGTTTTTTCAGATTTTTCATAATAGTGCAATTTTGAATGTTGCACCATATTGCATTTACAGAACTTACTTTTGACTTTTGAGAGAAAAGTTATAAGAATTTTTAACATTTTGTTCTGTTCAATTGTACCAAATTTCACAAAACCAAATATTTTTATTTCATATACTTACTTATTATATTTTAATAAAAGAATTAAGTATTTTAGGAATTATCTATTCAACTCAAAGATAGTTTTTAATTAATAAATGTTTAATTTTAACTTAAATCTTTAAAAGATCAAAATTACACCGCAAAAGTGTTGTATTTTCTAAATTTTTTACTGTCATTCTTGATTTATGTGGTCTGTTTATATAGCCAGCATATGAAAATGTTCGCTCAATTGAACCTGATGGTGCTGGAATTGATAAATATTATAAAACCCAATTATATAAATATATCCTTGAAAAATATATCATTTAACAGAAAATTTTGCGCTTTTTAAAAATATACATAGATGTAGTAACTTTTGAATGAAAACTCATCTCAAAAATTTCAAAAATCTAAACCACTGTTTTCAAAAACTATCAAACTTCAAGACCCTTTAGTCAAAAATCTTTTTTTTTTCCCCTCCTAAAGAAACAAGTTTTCCTAGGTTTTCATATACGTAAATTACGAATATGCCATCGAAAATTGCTGATTAAGATAGTGCTGTCATTTTGCGACGCGCGAATCTTACTACATTTTATTTATTTCTTATTTTTATTTTATTTACTTTATTTTGATGATAAATTTTTATTTTTTTTTTGATCTGAAGGAGCATTAGCTCGCTACAGAATACAAATAAATAAATAAAAACTCTAAATACTCGTTTCATCGCCGAATATGTCGTAATCTTTTTGAAATAAATAATATTAATAAAAATAATAATAAAACTCTAAATAAATTAAACTTTATTCTAAAAATAATAAAATCTAATCTTCTCAAAAATATAATTTGGAAGGAGCTCCGTGGTTTGTCCGAATGCTTAGCGCCTTCGTTTAAGCCCAATTGTAATTAAAAATTGCATAGGTTTTGTGAAATTTAGTACAATAGAACAGAACAAAATGTTAGAAATTCTTATAACTTTTCTCTCAAAAGTCAAAAGTAAGTTCTGTAAATGCAACATGGTGCAAAATTCAAAGTTGCACTATTATGAACAATCTGTTACAACTCTACAAATTTAGCATTACTAAAAATTTTATATATGTCAAAAAAATGAATGTTAGTAGAAGAAAATGAATGATAGAAATTAAGTTATTGTACAATTAGTCAATCTGGTAAAAGTATTATTAAGTGTCTCAAATCTTTTTATTGAATGTTGTGAATGAGGCTTTAATTGATTGAAAATTATTGTTTTTAAAAAATCTAAATGTGCAATAATTATTTTAATAACATGTAAAGTAAAAATTGTCAAAAATTTTGCGGGTGTCAAAGCAAAGCTCAGAAAAATTGGCAACGTTGGAGTTTTTTCTTTATTTAAAAATCGTATTTCTATTAAAAAATAAATTCTTTACCTTAAAAAAAAAAACCATAACTTAATATCATTTTTAATTTTTGAGTTATTCACTTTAAATTTTTGTCCATTTACTTATACCTCACCCGCTACTACCTTTTTTCATACCTTTATGGCTAATACTTAAATATCTTCTAATTTTGAGTAAACTGCTTAATTTTAAAACTCTCAACTCCTCATCTGGTCTCTAAAAAAACATTACCAAAAAATCTTTAATTTGGCCAAAAATAGGTAAAAAAATGTGTCTAGCTCACAAAAATGGCAGATCGTAGATAGCCAAAGTGTGTCTCTTCAACTAAAAAACGATGTGAAGAGACTGGTTCTGTCTCTGATCGATCTTGTCAACACACACGCTGGCTGGCCAGTTACACTCCAAACTACTGCTACTAATAATACTAATTTGGGCTTTTTTTATTACTGTAACAAGAATCTGTGTTATGATTGCTTATTTTTTGTAGGATCTTTTTGGTATCTCTGCTATTCTTAGCTTTTCTATTACTAAGTGTAGATTAATTAATAAAATATCGGTCAATTTTATTTCAGCACAAATTATTTGAGGATTAGCAATAATTAGCTATTAATGGATGTGCATCTAGCTAGATATCTAAATCTCTCTCTTTATTGTGTTATATTTTAAGAGTAAAATTAAGGGAACTTTCAATTAAACTTCAAATTTTTATTTAAAAAATCAAATTCACAGCCAGCTCAATTACGATCATAGTAGCAGTAGTTGTAGTAAGTTGAACTGCAACTCGGTAAAATGATGTTGCTTCTTTTTTCGCAATCTATGCATCCAGTTTGGGCTTGAAAATATTGGACGCTAATCATCTCTTCTTGTAATCATATATTTGCAGCTCTATTTTTGAAAAATAGAACCGCGGGAATCCATGAATAAATGGAAGAATATACTTTCTATACTAACTTTATATTAAAACTGTTGAAATATTCATCTATTAAAAGGACTGTATCATAAAATTTAAAAAAACTCGTAAAAATGTTTTAAAAATAAAACTTTCATATGTTTTAGACATTTATTTAATAGCTTATATTCTAAAAAATACATGCGTAAAATTTCAAGTCAATATCTAATTTAGTCAAAAAGATATTTTAAAAAAACCATCACTTTGCTAAATATTCACTTTTTTAATAAATCCTTAAAAATTTTGATGTTTTTCATCGTAACTTCTGCAAAAATCATTTGATTAAAATAAACTATAGCTCATTTTAATCACAACAAAATTCTTTACAAATTTGTATTTCAATTTACTTGAATTCCGAGGACAAAATGTGGTCAGAGCATGTGTCACATCTGAGCTCCAGGCCATAAGAGAAAAGAAAAAAATTGAAAAAAGCATTAAAATTTTAGAAAATTAAATAGAACATAAGGCTGTAAATTTTCTTAATTTTATCTTTATCCTATCATATATTTTTTTCTTGTTTAAGTTTCGGAGAATCATTATTGGGCCCCCGCTATTAATCAATAAAATTTTTATTATAATAATTGCTTCACTTAAAAAATAGTGCATGCTAGAATGAATAATCTGAGTGCTGAGAAAAATTGAATCTTTGTTGAGAAAATTTTTTGTTGAGCAAAAAAAAATTTTCAAACAGATAGTTTAAACTTAAAAGAACTTAATTAAAACAATTAAGAAATTAATGATTAAATGTAAATAAAGTTTAAAATAAGATAAAAATGAAACTCACATTGTTAACTTGGCTTATGATTTGATATTTTACGACAAAGTGATAAGATTTCTATGAACAAAGCTTTTTTTCAAAGAAAATGTGAATCAGATTACAGAAATATTTGTCAAATGTTTGATTCTTTATTTTTTTAATTCTTACCAAAATGCTTATCTAAAGATTTTTATTCAAAAATATTAAATTAAAAAAAGCTCGTACCTTTATGTCGATGAATTTACCTTTAATTTACATTATTATCTTGAAAATTATGTTTTTCAAGAATTTGTGAAAAATTATTTTCAAAATTTTAAAATGAATAAGAACAAGCTCAAGTATGTATCTGTTCCACAAGATTCGTTTAAATTTGAGCATTTGGAGCGCATTGAATCAGACATAAGACCAGTTAGTCTGACAAACCATGCTGCAAAAATAAACGAAATATGTCTTATGGCAGCAGAAAACGAGACCAGTTGGGTTCGTTACAAATCTTTTTACACCAAAACAGAACTTATCACTGTCTCAATCGGAACCATATGCTCAATAGTGTCAATTCTAACAGTTCTATTCACATTGTTCTACACTAATTTCTATCAATTGATGAAACAGTTACCAGATTCCTTATTTGAGCATCCATTTCTTTATTTAATAGTAGAATTGCTTTCTCTTACTCTTGACATAGCAAAGATTATTTCAATCATACAAATATGGGACATTTTCAATTTAAACTATGAGTCTGACATTCTTGATGATGGAACAGCCATTAGTGAAGCTGTTCACAAGCTTAAAACTCGTTGCATCATTCGAAAAAAACTCTTGGATGTAAAATCGTTGCTAATTTATTTAAATGTATTTGTATACATTTATTATATTGTATTCGTTGTTTTAGTCAAATACTCTATAGGAATTTATCTTAGCATAAATTACGAATCCTTTACAGAACTAAGCGACTTGACAAATTTATGCAATGAAACAAGACTTTTTGAAGCTGAAAATTGTGTCGAACTAGCTCGAACCGACATCAAAAGTTTTTTAATTTTTTTTTTGATATTTTTGTATGTGACCGCTAGTTTAAAGTTAATAGTGCAAACAGTGTCATTTTTGAATTTCAAAAATGTTTTTGGATTTTATTTGATTGTTAAATTAAGCGATGCCGATTTAAAACTTTGGTCAGAATATGAAGTAAGCAAGAATAAACTTTTCATGAATGAAATTAATAATAAAATAGAAGAATCACAGGCATACTTTGCGGACAAGTTTTTCAATTTGAATACAAAAGAAACTCAATTTATAAACGAACAAGAGCCTAAATACCTCAATGAGACAGAAGAAAATACTTTTCGAATGATTGATGATGAAAATTCTAAGAATTAGCCTTTAATTATTTTGACTTATTTGAATAAATGATTAAAAAAAAAATTAAGTTTTACAAAATTCGAAATTATAATTATTTATTTTATTATTATGCTAATATTTTTGATCTTTTTTTTTAAACAAATATTTTAAATAATATTTTAATCCAAATTCTCACATAAAATTCTAGTTTTTAATTTAAAAAATCTATGTTCAAACTAGTTAACTAGTCCAGTGATATTGACATGAATGCAACTACACTTTTAAATTCACTTTTAAAAAAATAATTACACAGTCTTATATAAATAAAAAAATAAAAATACCCAGTCACAAAATAAACGATGATTAATCGATGAAAATTGATAGATGAATCTTTAATGGGTTAGGAACCATTTAATCGTAATTCAACGATGAAAATTAGAATATTTCATCGAACATAATGGATGAAATTATTATTTTATTAAATAAAATTTTATATTATTATAAAAAAATATTTTTATATCTTAAAAAATTTTTTTGCTTTGATTTCCAAAAGAATAAAGCTTAAATAAAATTGGTGAAAATGATATCGAGATATCGGCATAATTGTCTCGCAGCTTTTTGTGTATTGTAGACAAAAGCATTCAGTTCTTCTAGTTATGTTTGTTTATTAAATGACTGTTTAAAAAAAAAATTTCCTCAGTATATAAGGGCAATTATGATTTCATAGGATCTATCAAGAATCTTAAGGAATCCAAAAATAATCCTGAATAATATTTGTAAGAACATATAAGTAAAATAAGGAACTTAAAGGATCTAATAGGAATTTATTTGGACTGATTAATTTATATTATCTAAAAATATAAATTTTTTTACTATACTCATGGTTGCATTTTGACATTATTAATAAATTTAATGAAGAAGAATTTGATGACCAAAATTTAAGTCGAGATTTTATTAAAAATCTTTATTCAATTAAACATTCAAGTTCACGTATTGAAATTTTGGAGCCTATAAAAGAAAGATTAAATAATTTTGAATTGCAAATGTTTGAAATAGATTCTTTCGATTAAAAAGTGTTTATTTCTCAAAAATTAAAAACTCAATTTAAAACTCAAAAAGCTATTCGAAACTTGAAATTAAGCTTAAGGTTGATGGGGCTTACTTTTTCGATGAAATAGACTATTTTATTGAAATAGAAAAGCTTTTAATGTTGTTGTTGAGAATTTTCGAGTAATTTTTAACATCATCACGTCTCGATTTGACATAACATATAGTTTATTTTGTACTTTATTCACTTCCTTTGAAGCATATAGCCGTCATTACTTTTGATTTCCGTATTTCATCCCAATTTCTTTCTGAACTACTGACCTCCTTGTTAGTGCTGATCATTCTTAAGTTAAGCGCAACTTTTTTAACTTTATATACTTGTCAATTTGTCAAGCCAGTTCATTTGTAAAATTCTCCTAAATTAAATAAATAGTTAAAAATTGTTTACGATCAAAAATAAGCTTTATTAAATGCTTTATTTAAATGGATTATTTAAGTTTAACTAAGTATATTTAACAGATTAAATCTAAATAAAAATTAAAATGCAAAATTTTAGTTTAATTTATTGAATAAATATAAATGGCACAATTGATACTCTTCATGATTTCTAAACGATTTATCTGGTAAAAAGTGATCAATTGATCTGAATAAATGATAATCCTAAGGCGCAAAGTCTAGTGAGTATGTAGGATAAAGCAGTTCTTTGAAGCCACATGGGGTCTAACGTTATTATGGAGAAGTATGACTTTCTTGTTTCCATGGACTTGCACGGTCCTATTTTCAAGAATTTTTTCATTTAAACGCATTAGTTGTTGAGAGAAAAATGTTGCGTTTGCTTTGGTTCTAACAGCTCATAGCAAACAATACCCTTTATATTCCATCATAAAAGTGCAACTTTGAATGTTGCACCATGTTCCATTTACAGAACTTGCTTTTGACTTATGAAGGAAAAGTTATAAGAATTTTTAACATTTTGTTCTGTTCTTTTTTACTAAATTTCACAAAACCTTAAAAGACTATCATTTCTTGTCTTGCTGATTCGAAAAATGAGATTTCGTGAAACATGAACATTTTTAAAACCAATTATATCCATGAATATTTATCACTTAAGGCTTTTTAAAGGATTTGTTACCAGCTTGAGAATTTTTAAAATTTATTTTAAAAAAATAAAAAAATGACTGATGCAATGATTAAAGCCAAAGTCTTGGAAAATAGCAAAAATATTATTAATTAATAAATCTTTCTTAGTTTGAAATAGGTGAAGTAATTGATTGTGTTTTTACGCAAGCCATATCTATACTTAAATGCGAAATTATTAGTATTTCAATTGCTCAAAATGTTCAACAAACGCAGTCAAACACACAAATCAGCCTTAGATCAAAACCTACCACTAGCCTCACCCAATCACCTTTATGTTCTAAAGATATTATGAATTTCCAAGGTGATGATTTTGCTTATGTTAATACTGATGAAGAAGGTGATCCAAAATCAAGGGAAAAAGATATCATTCCTAATTTGGACAAATCAATTTGGTAGAGTTTGCAATTTAAAACAGCATTTAAAATACAAACATAATGACATTTTATACGAATGGTTTGAAGAGTACGATTCACTTAAAGGAGAAATCATTTCAGATTTTGATATAAAAATAGGAGATATAAATATTCCAAGAAATTCTTGTGCTTGCCACAAAGCCAATTTAGCAGTACGCCACGCAATTTCAATGCATTCAATTGATGAAAACCTTAAAATTCTGAATGCGTCAAACAATCATGTCACAAAATCCATTCATTTTAACAAAGTTTTTGCGAATAAAAAATCAAGTATTCGTATTGAAAACAAAACACGTTGGTCTTCTGCTTACCTTTTACTTGAATCTGTAAAAAGAGCATATGATAAGCGGCTTTTCGATGATGCAGATAATAATTTGAGCTGCCCTCTTAGTTTAAAACAGATCGAAATCTACTTGCAAATTCTTCAAGCGGCTTATAAATTTACAATATGCTTTCAAAACAACAATTCTCCAAATTCTGCTTTTATCCCTAGTCGATTCAATCAAAGGCAGCTACAGAATTGAACATCGGAAAGATTAATTTATGGATTAACAAAACATTTTGTCAAAATGTGTTGACTGAAGACTTTAGATCATTAACACTAGAAGCACGGAGAAGTCAAAATGACTTTTTTTTACTTTTTAATTTAATTTATTTTGGAAATATGTTAACTTTGAAATCTAAAAATTAAAATTCAGCAAATTTTAAGCTAAAATTACTAAAATTTACCAACTATTTAAATAAAATAATTTTTTTCTCGCAAAACTAAGTGTGTCCTACTAGAAGCACTAAAAGAAGTCAAATGACTTCACCTATGACTTCTTTTCTAATTTTTCAAATTTTGAATTAAAAATTTTACAATTTCAAATGAATAACATTCGTAAAACTGCTGCAAATGCGAAAGAATTAATTCAAATATTAGCCGATATTCAAACAGATGATTCAGATGCTGGATCAGAATATCAAGATATAGATTATCTACCAAAAGATGACATCGATATAGATGACGAAATAGATTTAGATGATGAAGATGAAGATTTTATGTAAGAAATGTGACGAGAACAATTAGTTGGTATTTAATTTTGTCTAAAAACTAAATTTTTCATATTTAATTTTCATTTTTTTATAATTTAAAAAAAATTTCGTAATAGAATATATATTTATTTATCTAAAAATCTCAAAAGAGTCATTTGACTTCATTCAGTGCTTCTAGTGTTAAGAAGAGTTTATTTGAAATTTTTCTATGAAGAAAAATTGAATGTGTCAGAAGAACTAGATATCCATATTACTGAGAAATAATCTGATAATGACGGAGACTTTTTAGATGAACTTTTAAAAGATGATGAAGCCTTAAACATATAAAACACTGAACCAGAAAAATTCAAAATAAATACTGAGCTTGACAAAGAAATAAAATATTTAACCGAAATTTTATCAAAACAGGAAGTGTTAATTGCAATTTAATCGAATTTAAGTTTAGGTCGAAGCAGCAAGATAACATGCCCAGGCTTTCTAGACTTGCTATAACATTATCAAATATTAATGCATCAAGTGCTTTAATTGAAAGGTTTTTTAGTATATGTGGCGTTATTTGCAAAAAACAAAGAGGAAATATGAATGATTATAACTATGATTATTACTCGCAGTATTCTAAAATCAAATATTGATATCTTAAAAGAACTAAATCAGTCTTTAATTTAGAATAAAATTTAGAGATCCTTTGAATTTGAATTATTGAATATAAACCTTAAAAATTCGATATAAGAAGTAAAATAATATTTTTGAGTGAAATGATTGATGATTAAATCATAATTTTGATTTAATCACTCACACTCACACTCTAACTTAAAAAAAAGTGAGTGAATATAAGTGCAAAAAGTTAAATTTTATTTTTATTATTTATGAAAAAAAAAACCTAAACTGTATTTTGTCTTTTTACAAACTTAACTTTAACAAGATCTTTGGGTCTTCGTACCGTTCCCTCAGTAAAATTGACAAGCTTTGTAGGGGTATTCTCAGTTGGTAGAACATTATAGATGAATAGAATTTTAGCTAATGCCATTTTCATTTCCATCAACGCGTAACGCATTCCTACACAATTACGCGGTCCTATCCCAAATGGAAGATAAGCCGACTGACTTCTTTTCACATCTGCAGAAAATCTAAGTGGATAGAACATTTCTGTATCTACTGGACCCCAAATATTGTGATCATAATGAATACTTAGTACATCGACAGTAATAGACACACCAATTGGAATTTTGAGATCACCAATTTGTGTTGGAAACATGCATCTTCGATTAACTGTGCTAAAAAGGAAAATTTTAATTTTGTAAAATAAAGCAAAAGAGCTGTTTATTAGAGTTAATCTATTTGATATTTTTCAACCAAAAAAAAATTTTTTTCAAAGACTTTTGAATGAATTTTTCTAATTAGAAATTTTATCAATTCTAAACTAACTTGCTAGATATTGGATACATTCGCAACACTTCTTTAACAAACATATCCAAGTATTCAAGCTGATTTATATTATCAAAATCGATGTCAAAATTTTGATCATTTTTAGCATAGAATTCATCTAATTCTTGTTGTAATTTGCTAACTTCCTCAGGATGATTGGCCAAAATAAAAAATGAATAATTCAGTGCCGAGCTTGTTGTCTCAAAACCAGCTAGCAAAAATCCAACCAAATTAAACTCAATTTCCTCAAACGACATTTGTTTATCAAGTCGAAATTTGCTCATAACAATTTTTTCATTTTTTTTCAAGCTTTCATTATCTTCAATTCTACTCTCAATTAGTAATTGTGTGAAATCTTTGCGTCTAATGTTCTCTTTTTTACGCTGTTCAATTATTTGATGTATGTGCTGAGTGAGCCAAAAAAGAGGATCGACAAAATCGTTTGTCGTGCTTATTTTTCCCATCAGATAAGTCAAAATGGTCATAAATTGTAAAATAATTGGACGAAATTCACTTAAATAGCTGGTCATTCTAAAGCCAAATTTCAATTCCTCCAAGTCTTTGAACACATCCAATGCTTTATGCATGTACTCGTTGTTTAAATCGGACTGGCAATTAATGTCCATTCCAGTCGCACTGTTCCAGATTGTGTCCATTGTGTATCGGTTTAAAAAACTGTTTTTTTTTTTTTTTAAATAAATTTTTACAATAAAATAAAAAGAAAAATTTTACTCAGATATAATTAATTCTTGGTCTAAATTTTGCTCTAGAATGTTAATGAATCTTTGTGTGCATTTGTTCATTACAGGAATGAGTTCCTTTAGCTTGCTAGGTGAAAATGTGGGATTAATAATGTTTCTCATGCGTTTCCACCTTTTGTTCGAAGATAAAAAGAGATCCATCTTGGGACTATTGTCCGAAAATTGCCATGGGTAGATTTTACGCGCCATAAAATTTGAATACTGCTTGATGAACACTTCATTTATGAGCTCCAGGTCAGATGTTGCAATAACTGGAAGATGACCTTCATAATAGCCATAGGTTTTTCCCAATTCAGCCGTCCACTTCCTCAATGTATTTGATTGTGTGTTTTTAAGAATTTCGGGCAAGTTTCCATAAAAAAATGAAAATTTAGGAGTCTTTAGTCCCATTTGCTTGAAAAGCCTTTGAGAATACCAGACTTTTCTTTGAGATTAATTTATGTTAGAAAAAATATGTCTTTAGGTAGTCAGTAAAAATACCCGCAGTAAATGAGACCCAGGGCAAGAAAAGAATAGCCCAGTACTTTAGCAATTCCATGGTGTTTTATTTGCTCTATTAATTTATCGATTTCGATATAAAAAATCGAAAACTTGTTCATTTTTTTTTATTTTTTTTATGAAAATTTTAAATTGAAAATTGTATTTCAAAATAAATTTAACTTTACTAAAATTATTTGATTTTTTTATGCATTGAAAATTCTTTTCATCATTGTCAAGACTTAACGTCATCAATTTTAATTTTTCAAATTTACTTTTCTAGACATAACACAAAATTTGTATCACAGTTTTTCCAGTAATTCTGCCATTCTGCTAAATAATAAATGAATTATTTGTAGTTATTATATATTTAAGTTAATTTATTAGGTTTTAATTAGAAATTATGATGATGTGCTCTTGTGATAAGCTCTTGTGGAAACATGATGATAATTTTACATTTTCATATTTTTAGATTTTTTGTGCAATATTTCAAAGAAATTTTTTATTTTGTTAACCAAACAATTGTGAGAGAGAGAGTTTTTTTTAATTTTCTGAAAAATGCACAAAAAATATAAAAATTTAAAGATTTTAAAATTTTAAATTATTTTCACTCTGTTATTTTGGTGTTGAAATATTATTTTAGTTGATTATTGTTAACTAAACATGCATATACATGAGAATTTTCGATCAATTAATCAATTAAGCTTTTTACTTATATTCCTTTTATATTAATTGTGCAAAAGAGGTTCTGCAAACAGTTCATTAATGTACATATTTGTACAAACGAGTTCTAAGCTTTGCAACAAAAAAAACTTTTAATAATGTGCATGTAAAGTTATGAAAATAACAGTTACAACCACTTAAATTATCCTTAACATTATTTACAGTTTGTTTAGATTATATCCTTATGAGTCATTAACCTTTATGACCGATTTAATTCAAAATTTACTTTGATTTAACTTCTTTATCATTATTGATCTAATTACTGTGTATAAATTTATTATTGTTATTATTATTTATTAGTTTAAAGCCCCATGGGCAAAAATACAAGAAAAAATACATTAAATTAACTAAAAAAAATAATAATTTGTAATATTTATTAAGTATAAAAGTCAAGTCTTAATAGATCATTCAAAATTTTATAAAAGTAAAGTATTCTAAATTTAACTTCATATTAATTTTTATTTGTGAACATACAAACTTGACCGAGTCAACCAAGCCACGGTTTTTGTCTAAGGATACATGGTCAATTATGACGATTGAGGTCTTTGGACTGTAACTCATTATATCCATATGTATTTTCGAATAGTGAATGCATTAGAAAATAATTAAAATTTAATTTAAGATATTTTGCACAGATTTTATTTTGGTTGATGCATGCTGTGCATTTGGTGATATATTTGATGAACTAGTTTTGGACCTAAAGAAACAAAACTATTGCAATCTTAAATTTTTTCTATTGCTTTATGTTTTTGTTTTACATTAATCAATGGATTAATCGAAGAGTGTGAAAAAAAAATGGAGAAAAAATAAGCAAAAAAATCAATCATACATGAACTAAAAGGGATCTTCACACATGAAATTAGAAACAGTGAGGAACTCAGCAAATTCTGTGAAATTAAAGGAATGGATAAATTACCTTCATAAACTGTCTAATCATTTTAGTTTCTATTCCATGAGAATAAGCATATTTTACAACAAAAAATAATTAATTTTAATTTCAATTATTTCTGATTGTTAATAAATTTAATTTTTTGAAATTTTTAAAATAAATTGTAAGTGTAATTTAATATGTCAGTGTTTATGATTTTATAAAATAACTTGATCAAATAAATCAAATATTATTCAGTCTTTAAAGGCACTAGACAAGTGAATTATTCTTCAGCAATTAAGAATCTAAAAACAAAATTTTTAAAAATGCACCAAATAAGCTTTTGGTTAGTTTAAAAAATTTTCGTTTTTTTTTTTTTTTTAAATTAAAAACAAAATATTTAAATAAAATTAATTATTTATCGTCATTTTTATTATTTTTATCATCTATGTAACAAATATTTGGATTGTCAGTATTTGAACCGTACATTGACTGCAATAATTTATCCTCGTAGTTGTGCATCCACTCTTTAGCAATTACAATCCTAAGATGATTGATGTATTCATCAATAAATTCAAAATCCTCTTTCAATTCATCTACTTTTACTTTAATCTCATTTTCAAGAGACTCAATCACATTTTCTTCATATTCCACTAAAGGCTTAGTAACCCGATTTCCATTCGTGTACAAAAAGTGGTCTGAATTTATCTTTGCCAAGTATTTTGTCTTCATTTCAGACGAAAAGCCTATTAGTAAATGGTCAAACAGTTCATCTCGTTCCAATTTACTTAAGGCTGAATAATCCTCGGATAAAAATTTAACATAATTCTCTTCAGTGCCAAATAATTGCTCACCCAGAGTTGAATCAACATCAAAGTCTTCAAAATCAAAGTTGTCAAAGCCTAATAGCTCAATTTCAATGTCTGCATCATCATCGGAATCAACATTATCCAATTTTCCGATTATACTATCGGTCAAAAGACGCAATTTACTCGAGTCGTTCAAATAGGCTTTGTTGCACGTATTGGTTAGCTTACGTATCAAATTTATTATGTACGAGAGACGAAATTTTAACTTTTGGCTCAATTTGTTTTTGTCTGGCACCTTGGATTTGTTGATATGATAAAATTTTTTTATTATTTCCTCATAAGTTTGCAAATATTTGGCATTTTCGTTTAAAATGTTTTCAAGATCGGCACGAAATTCTTTAATTTGGGTATTAGTGAGTACATTATTTTGGCATGGTGAAAGTAGTACTGTCGGTTTTGGTCTCCTTCGCAAATTTCGCTGTGTTGATGCTGAGATCAATTGGCTTGATACACTGAACAGTCTGATCAAACGAGTTCGCATTTAAAATCAAAATAAAATTTTTTTTTTATAAATTATTATCAATTTTTTTATAAATTATTTATTTTTATTTGATTTAAAGAAAAATTTTCTCAACTTAACAAAATTTTTGTTTTGTTTTTTTACCTTTTAAAATGTTTAGCAAAAGCTAATTAGTAAAAATAATGATAATAATAATAGTTTGTTATTATTATTACGACATATTTTTATATTTTTAGTTTGTTTCAACAGACATTATGAGTTGGTTGATCGTTTTTTTTTTATGTTACCCTTACACAATAAAATTGATAATTATTCTTATTTTTTTTTCTATTTTTCACATATATAATAATTTAGAAAATCACACATAAAAAAATAAAAACTAGGTTTTGGTAAAAAAATTTGTATTGCTGTCACATGATCGCTTGCTCATATAGATTAAGTAATTATTTTCTATTAATTTTACTTTTATTTGCTAATATTTAATTTTTTTTAGAAATGGTAAATTTTAACAATATTGGCATGGATATTCCATTTAATAACAAGCAAAAAAAGGGGGCCAAAAAAACAAACTAGACCTTGTTTACAATATAAATCGACTGATTGTGTCCAATTGACCGAAAATGTAATACAAGAATCATTCAATGAATCAAGTGATAATGAGTTAGAATTCCTTTCAAAGAAAGCGAATTTCTCAGAAAATACTGAAACTGTTAATAAATTATGTGTAAAGTGCAACGCTTTAATGAAAAAGAAAAAAGGTTATTATTGTTCAAACGGTTGCACAAAAAAAATGATAGTATATAAATTACATTTTTTATTAATTAATAAAATTTTTTGGTAAATGTTAACAAAAAAAATTTATTAGAATAATAGAAAGCTTTAAATGGTCAAACTCAGTCAAGTTGAACTTAACGCTAAACAAATCATTGATAAAATCACTATTCGATTATTGCTTTATCATAATAAGTGTCCGAACATCAAGAAAAAAAAACATTCCTCCAAAAGATCCAAAGCAAATTTTTAAAAATAATTAAATACATTCAAATCAAAACCTCAATTAAATCAATACACAAAATCCTAAAGCTAGAAAAAATCGAAGATAGATCAAACAGCTTGTTTGTTAAATTCGTGACAAACAAATCCAAGCAAGATTTGATAGCAAAGGAGATCCACGCGTATATGTTGACACGACAAGCAAACCAAATCAAAAGATTTTAGACACATATAGATAAATTCTCCTGACTCACAAATTGTACATAATTTAAATTTTAGCATTTTTTTTTTCTACATATTTATAATTTTGTACTTAATTTTTAGTTAACAATTAAGTTTAAACGACAAACCTGGAGACCCTCCCCTAAATTATATTTTTAATTATAAATAAATAATTTAGAAAATCTAATAAGCTTCTCAATAGATCTGTCCGATTTTACAATTATTTTTAACTGATGGCTCAGGGAAAAAATTATTATAAATTTTTTTTTAAAAGAAATTAAATATTTATTCAATTTAAATAAATAAATGAAGTGTTAATCCTTCTATTAACATGGACACTAGCATGTTGATTAGCCTTGAAATTGAAAAAAAAAATAATTTATGGACATTTTCAAAACTCATGTTAAAAAGTTAGCTTATTAAACTTAAAATAGTAAACTTAAAATTTCATAGAGAAGATTTTTAGCCTTTTTTAGCTTTTTTAAAGAACCTAATATTTCTGAAAGAGT
Source organism: Brachionus koreanus (assembly GCA_016987375.1). Taxonomy (NCBI): domain Eukaryota; kingdom Metazoa; phylum Rotifera; class Eurotatoria; order Ploima; family Brachionidae; genus Brachionus; species Brachionus koreanus. Next base: position 772,888 of record PJRA01000401.1, read on the forward strand.
TATTTACTCTTTTAGATTAATATATATACCTTATTTTTTAAAAATCTTGAGATTGCATTGCATGATAGTCAATCTCAGATATAACAAAATCTTGATGTGGACTAATTTCAAGCATTTGTTCTCATTTGTCTTTTTTTGTAGTAAATTCTTTACCATCTTTAACTAGCATCCAAATTTGCCTATAACATTTTTTTGATCTATATTTATATTACTCCAAAAAGGTCTAGTACATAGTGGACTTTTTCCTATTTTATTTATAAATTCAAACAAGTTTAGGATCAAGAACTCTTTCAAAACTAAACGTTACTTAATTTTTCCAAAATATTCATTAAAACTAGAAGCACCAAACGAGTCATTTGACTGGTTTTAAAAATTTTTAAATCCACGTATCTTTTGAATAGATTTTCCAAATGAATATATTATTTTATAAACTTATAGTCTTTTTATAAAATATTTTTGAATTAAAAAAACGTCTAGTTGCTTCTAGTGTTAAAAAAAAAAAACACATTTAAAATTGAAATTCTAGCAAAGTGAAATTAATTAATTTTTAAAAATAAAAAGATTTAATAAAAAGCGAATCAAGTTAATTTTCAAGTAACAATTTTTTTTTAAATTAATAAATTTTTAAAAAATAAAAAAATATTTATTCGTCATGGTCAAATTTGTTTTTCATGGTATGGTGTTTTGTGAAATGCTTATTCCAAGACAAAAACACATTGCATCTGTATTTATTTTTCTTTTGAAATCATTTCTTATTTGAATTGATTGAAAAAAAGTCCAAAATTCGTATAATCATTTCGATTAGTCAAATATCTCTCCTGATAGAGTTTGTCAAAATCACTTAAAGTAAAGTTATAATAATTTTGTGTATTTATATTTTCAGAAGGTTTTTCTAGCTTTCCAATAAGCTTAACAACATTGGACTGATCTTTTGGAGCCACTTTAAACGTATAAAATTTTTCATCTATTAGTTTTTTAAATTCATGTTTATTCTTGTTAATCGCATCCTCATACTTTTGCTCAATTTCCAATTTCTTAGCTACGGTTTTCTCTTTATTTATTTCGTTTTCAAAGTCTTCTTTTGAAAATTCATCAAATTTAATTACATTCATTTGATTGCTCAAATCTTGTTTGGATTTTTTCAATTTGTCAATCAAATTCTTACGATAATCGTTTATTTCTTTGATGGCATTTTCACATTGAATATCAATTTCGTTAAGCGTATCTTGAAATTGATTTTCTATGCTTTTTTCAAAAAAAGTTTTTGATTTTTCTTTCAAAGCTAATTCTATTTGCTTTCTTTTTATTATTTCTTTATTAACTAGCAAATTTAAACAAGACTCAATGTCGATCATATGGTTCTTACATTCAGGACATCTTATTTTACCATATTTGCCATTTAGATTCTCATAGTTGGTCCACTCATCACAATCAAGCTTTATTTTAATTGAATTCATTTCAAACAGAAATCTAGAAATTAAAAATTTTTTTTTTGTTCAAAATTGAGTGATACACCTGAGCGAAAAAAAACGATTTTTGATTGAATATGATAATTAGAATTTATTTAAAAATTGTTGCTTTCGAAAAAAATTTCTCTAAATAATTTTCTTTGAGATATTAAAAAAAGTAAAAAGAAATAAAATTCGGCTAAGAAAATTTTATTGCGAAATAAAATCAAAATTAATTAGAATTAACACTCATTAGTTATTGCAAAATTTAAAAAAAAAATTGAAAATGTAGCACCTCCTCCAGGAGACCCCGGTCTTCTGAAGCCTTGCTGGATTACTTTAAATATTGTTGTTTTCTTTTTTTATAGATTTATATATATTAATTAATAAAAAGAAGAAAGGCTTATTTTTTCTCTCCATCTCTATTTTTTATTTGATAGCACACACTATTAAAAAAATTTGTTTAAATTCAAAATATTGACTCAAATTTTGACAAAACCCAGTCACAAAAAAAACGATGATAAATCGATGTTCTAAATTTATTTCATTATTAAAAAATATTTTTTTTTATTTTTCAAGTAATTTTAGGCACTATAATAAATTTATTATTTATTAAAAATATAGTTTGGGTTATAAACCCTGGCAGTTTGGAATGGAACTTAGTCCTTCCTTTCAGCCAACTGTAAAAAGTTCATAAAAAGATTATAATAGATTTAAAAGTTCAAAAATAGTGATATTAAAATAAATGTTAATAAAATAATAAAAGAGTTTCTATAGTTTTTTTTCAATGATAAAAAAGTCAATTTTTTAGTCGTTTAAAAGTTAAAATTGAAATGTTAATTTTTTCTTTTTTTTTAATTTTACTTAATTATTATTCATTTTTTTTTCTATGTGTTTTTTTGCGATATCGAAAAGTGTGCTGAATTTTTTTTGTAATATATCTGGTATATAGTCGTTGAGGTCACTATTGATTTGTATATGATTAGACTATAATAAATAAAAAATTTAAAACCAAGAGATTTTTTAAAATTTTCTAACTATAATTCAGAATTTATCAACATGTTTGATTCGAAACGAACATCAATAAACATTTTCTTACTAGAAGGACTTTTTAATTTTTTATTCTTTAAGTTATTTATTTTAGAATTACTTAATAGTCCTATAACTAGACTAGTAGCAGCTTGAGTAGATCTTAAATCAAAGTAAATTACTCCCAATTAAATTACCTATTACAAAATAGTAAAAATTTATTAATTTCGGACTTAATGTGTAATTTAATTTTTTCAAGTATTAAGTATATTATGTATTTCGGCTAGATGTATGAATTTTCTGGCTGATTTTACAGTCTTATTATTATTTTTTCTCATTATTTCTGTTTTTACGATTTTTTTCCTTTGATGAATACAGTAATCGAGTTTTTAAAGGTATCTCTAAAAAAAAAAAGATAATATTAAAATTAAAATAAAAATAGACAATTATTGCTTTTCAAAATCTTTTCAGAAAGACTATCTCTTTATGATAATAAACAATTGTCTGTGATAACTAAGTCTTGATTGTGTTAATTAATTTTTGAAAAATTAAATTTTCTCATGATCAAATTATAATAACAAGAATAGATGGGATGGTCGGTTAATTGAAAAAAAGGAAAGTCAAAATCCATACATCTATTTAGCACTAACCAATAATATATAACGATCAATTTATTCTTTGAATGAACGTTTTCTTGGCTCTAATCCAGAAAAACTCATTAACAATTGATAAGATGATTCAAGAATGAAACAAAGATGAAAAATTTTGATGATTGCGTCAATCCTAAATGTTCTTTAGGAATAAAATGATAATCGAAAAACATTTTTCATGTATAAAAATGAGATGACGCATACATGAAACATCCATGAAATCATAGTTTTTAGCTTGACTGGGAAACTTCAGCCAACCATAATAGCTCAAGTCAAATTCAAATAATATCAATAATAATATTATTCAAATAATAATATTTTTTTATCTTATTTAACTTTATCTTATTTTTATTCATTTTTTTTTCTTAAGGAGCTATAGCTCGGTACAGAAATTACAAATAAAAAAAAATCCTATATCATATTTCCCTTTACCCAGTTTTTCAGTTAGTTTTCTTGTTAACTTTTAAATTAAATGGAATTTTTTTGGGAATTGTTATTTTAGCACACTGAGAGTTGAGTTAATTTTATTGAAAAGTAAACTCTATCAATTAAAAACTATAGACCATTTTTTGTGTTTTAGTTCTGTCAATAACTATAACACCGACTCTAGCCAACTTGATTGTCTTTGGTTTCACAGCACAATACTTTGATCTAATGTGTTAAGCAAGTGACTAGTATATAACTCTGTGAAAAGTATTAGACAACTTTGCTCTCTTATTATTACTATTATTTTACTTATATATAAATCATGAAGTCTAAAACTCATTAATTACTTATTTTGTATTGTATTATAACCACGAGACTCCAGATCCTAACAGATGTGAATAAAGACATAAAATAAAGGTATATAACATTTGTTTTAAAAGTTAATAATTTGAACTGATTTAAACTTTTCTTTATTTGAAAAAAAAAAACATAATTTGTAAAAGACTTAGTAAACGCAAATGTATCTGTTGGACCATAAGACCTATTTATTGAGCTTGAAACTACCAAAAACGAGTCAACAAGTCAGCGCTCCATCAAATCATGTGTGGTGTCCCCCAAGGTAGCGTCCTCGGACCACTGTTGTTCAACATCTTCATTGATGACATCATTGAGAAGATCACAACAGCGGACAAAGGTCTGTTTGCCGACGACCTCTCAATTTGGACTACAAGCCCGAAATTTGAAAGAGTCGAAAATGAACTACAACAGGCTATCAAAGAAGTCGAATCATGGTCAGCACGATGGAGAATGAAACTCAGCTCAATGAAGACAGTATGCACATTATTTACACGTCTCAATAGACAAGGCAGTCGCAAACTCGACATTAAACTAAACGGGAAGAGAATAAAGCACGACAACAAGCCGAAGCTACTAGGGCTCAAATTTGATAAGAACTTGACGTTCCATGACCACATACAGGAAATTAACAATAGAGTTGATCGCAGAATCAACATGATGCGATCAATTAGGGGCAAGAACTGGGGTGCTTCACCAAAACTTCTCCTAACAACATACAAGACACTAATAAGGCCGATAATGGAGTATATACCGTTTATCAAGTACAGTGCATCAGAAACAAGCATGATGGCACTAGAATTGCGCCAAAGGAAAGCAGTCAAAATAGCGTTTAGACTCCCCTCTTCAACTGCAACAAAGGACTGCTACAAGCTTGCAAGAATCGACAACATCAAGGACCGTTTCGAGTTACTCTCAACGCGCTATCTACAGAAAGCATCGATAAGCAACAAACTAATTAGAGACTTAATTGACAGCTACAATCCTAATTCCAAACCGCGTGTCAGAAACGGAGTCAAACCTATTCTCGCTCACCTTCTTCCGCAAACAACTCAATTAGCAGCACAAACATCAACAAGCCAAACAACTTCATTAGAGATAATTAATCAAACAAAAACAAAGAAAAAAGACAACTGGCAGAAGCTAATCGACTTTGTTGACCAATTGGACATTTAGTTCAATTAACAACCAGAACTGCAACAGTCAACAGCTCAACAGCTAAAAAATAATTATAACACATTAGTTAATCAGACCAGCCTCTAATCAACTAATCAATATCACTCATTAAATGAATCGGTTAAGCAAAACGATAGACAGATAGTAAACAACCAAGAAACAAATATTAATGGGTTGAAAAAGGCCGAGCCTTAAAGCAATCCGGTGATTGGATGATGGGCGATGCGCATAATTTTAATTATGCTAATCAGCCCATCACCATCACAAAACCATTTAATTCATTCATTCATTCACCAAAAACGAGTTATTATTATTAAATAAAAAATGAATAGAAAAAAAAATATCAAAAAAATTTTTTTTTTCTCTTTTTCTCTTAATTTCTGTTGAATAAAATCCCTAAAATAATTCATTTGACCATTATCCATTACCAATAACCTATGTTTTTGTGTTCTAAAAATGTATATGTTTTGTTATAAAAAAATTAAATCTATTTTGCTTAGATTATAGACTTCTCAATTTTATCTTTTGTTTTGTTGAAGAAGCTCTAGTCAATCATTTCACACTAATTGCACTTTTATTTATTATTTTTGAAATCTGGTACGAGCCTAAGCTGCTACAGAAATTGCTAAAATATAAGTTTTATTGGCAATGTGAATCTTGGAACAAAATAATATGTTTTTATTTTCATAGAACGAATTTTGACTAAATTTTTTTTTGTTAAATAAAAAATTATCTTATTCTACACAGAATAAGTTTTACATCATCAATTTTAACATGACAAAATTTTCTGTTTTTAGTATCAACAATTAGCTGCAGATACATTAACAAATTTTGAATTAAAATTTAGCAATTAGAAAAATGAGGAGATAGCTGCCATGCTTGAAATGATTATGAAAAAAAATATTTTATTTGAAATCATCTATTTTCCATTGTTATTAATTATCTACATCTAAAAATTTCCAATAAAAAAAGTCTTAGTCACTGCTATTTAGGTGAATAAATAAAATAAAATTTAGAATAAATTAGACGTAAATGTGATAAAAGAATAAATTAGATACCTTTTAAAAAACCAAATAGACAAGGAAAAATATTGAAATTTTATTTTACTTTTTAGATTAAACATATCATGAAATAATGTTAGAATTGACCGAGCGTGCTTCAGATTTGGTAAATTTCTTAAAAACAGCCATCAATGGTCCGTTCTTAATACTGAATAAAGTTGTAAAGCCATCAATAGATCAGTTTAAATTAATTGAAGCATACTACACAGACTCACTGAATCAAGTAGCTAGATCAATTGAGACAATAGAAGAAACTTTTAATTATGTAATTAATTGTTTTGCCAACATATTTCTAACCGTTTTAATAAGTCTTTTTGCAGCTGTTATTTTAAAAATTTTTATTATATTTTTTCCTTATTTATTAAAAATAATATGGATACTTGGCTTGACATTATTTGTACTTTATAGACTTGAACAATCATTTAAATAATTTTTGATTTTTATTTAGTTAATTTTTCATTTAAAATTAATTAACATAAGAATAATTGAAATCTTTGAATATTTTCATATATTTTAAATAAAGTTACATAAATTAATTTTAAATAACTTGTTTTAATTCAGTTTTAAAAGTTAAGAATCAAAGTGTTAGTAAAAAAAATTGCTATAATCTAAATATTTAAAAATATAAGGAAATTTTTTTAAAAATTTTACTTTTTAACAAAATCAAATAATTTAGATTCTCTTAAATTTTAATGCCTAATAAAAAACGGATAAGTGAAAGCATGTAATTTGGATTTTAAGAATTAATATCTAATAAATAGGAATTTCACTTAGTAAGATTTCAAATTTTAATGGTTTTATTTTCATACTTAATAAAATTTATTAAATAAATAGCTAAGTTTATTTTAAATTTATCAATCAATAATAAAAAAATTCCAAAAACTAAGAAGGAGTCGATATTTCAGTTGAACTTGAACTTAAAAAAATGCAAACAGTAGGTTCAATTTTAAAAGAAGAATCATATAAAGAATACATTTGTGATGTTCCAGTTGATGGTGATTCAAAATTTGTTGTATCTGATACAATGGAGACAAATTCAGAAGTATGAACTAAAGAAGTAACAAAAGTTGTCTCAATTGGGGAAGTGGTTGTGTCTGGTAAAGTTGTTATTAAAGTTGTCTCAATTGGGGAAGTGGTTGTGTCTGGTAAAGTTGTTATTAAAGTTGTCTCAATTGGGGAAGTGGTTGTGTCTGGTAAAGTTGTTATTAAATTTTCACATTTTAATCCTAATGTATCCTTAGGACATTGACATTTGTATCCATCACTTCCGATTTTTGAGCATGTTCCATCATTTTTACATGGATTTGGCAAGCAAGGATTTTCTTTATTAAATTTTAAAACTTTTTTTTTTCAATTAATTTATTACTTTTTTCGCAAAATTCTCCACTATATCCTTCCTTACATTTACAACTAAATCCAAACATTTTATTCTTATCAAGAGGTACGTTGACACAAGTTCCTTCATTTATGCACAGACTATCTGCACTAGAACATAATATTGGCGTTACTAATAATTAAAAAATTTTCATTTTAAAGATGTAATTTTTTTCTTTAATTAACCTTGGCATTTTTTACATGTTCTTGGACATAGGTCTCTAATCCATGGCAATAATGAACAATAGTCACTTAAAGCTGGACAAATTACATTCTTGTCTGCACAGTTTAATGCCCGATATTCTTGAATAAATTTTTCAGATTAATATTAATCAATTTTTGTTATCTATTGTAGTACTTAAACAGCTTTGGCAACAAGAAGTTTTTCCGGAATCAGTATTACAAAATCCATCAATACTATAACCAAACTTATTTATTTCATCGAAATATTCACTACATGACATCAAATCATCATTAAATTTTGTGCCATCAATTTCATTTTGAACATAATCATCGCCAAATGGACATTCCAAAGCCGGTGCAGACCAGCTAGATTTGCAAAAACCATTATTACACATCTTTGGTAAAATTTTTGTTTTTAAATTCAACCAAAAACTTTTTTTTTTTATTAGAAAATATTACTTTTCTATTTGCACAAACTGTTCCGTTGGCAGCTGGAGATGTAGGTAAACAAGTTTTCGAGCTTAGAGACTGGCGACAATATAAGACTGAACAAATTTGGGAAGAGTATTCGTGGCAAAATGAAGCACTCGGACCCAGTTTCAATTTACACTGTTCGTTTGCATTCCAAATTTGACCAAACAAATTATCTTCTAATTTCAAAGTATAACTCAAACATCCTCCCATTTTAGAAATAGTTCTAAAAAATTATTATTATAAAAACTTAAATTTTATTTAATAAAAATAATTAGTACTCTCCATTTTTTATAAGATTTTCTTTAATTTGCTGTTTGGAGCATGATGAAAGAACAGGATTTGTTTGTGTCAAATGTTTACTCATTAGAAAATTGCTACCACATGAATTAGTGTCATAGTTTACGCCCATGCTATGTAAGATTTGTCTAGCTAAAGCCACTCCATTAGACGATTGACCATCATCTTCAACAATTATGTATCGGTAATTTGAGCATAAAGAGCCAAAATAAGAAATTCCATATAGAATAGATTTAACAGAGTCTGTTTGTCTTTTGGAATCATACCACAAGTCTTTTCTAGAAAACAAAAATAATTTTAAATTTTTATTCACATAGAAAATAACATTTTCTCTCATTAAACCAATTTTTCTATTAACAAATTTATCAATTAAGTGTTTTTAATTATTTTGTTAGAGTTAGTCAATCTTACGAGAAAAACTTGAACACCTTTCATATTGGAAGTATGCGAAGGATTCTGGGGATATTGTCGAATGCGGACCTATACAAACCATTAGGTCAATGAATTAGTACTTCGATGGGTTGGAAACTTACTAAGAATGAAAGAAAATAGGATATAAAAAAAAGTTCCTTAATGTGCAACTCTAGTTACAACCAGCTTACATGGAGGTTAAAAATCACGAAAAAACTAATCGAAATGGGAGTGACAAAGAGAGAAACAAGTGTAAAAGCAAAAGATCGACTTGAGTGGAAATCAAAAATAATGCTGTACAAGGAGTGAAAAGGGAAAAAAATTTTTTCTTATTCAAAAAAATAAATAACAAAAATTTAAAATGTAGACCTATTGTCAATGACGTCAGTAGAAACCAGTATGAGAATTTTTTTAGCCTATCAATTCTTCTCAATGGAAAAAAAGAAAAAAAATTTAGATTGGAACAAGTTGGCTATTATTGTTCTGTCATACGTGAACAGATATTTCTGGATAAAAATATGCTTCTATTAGAAAATCATTCATAAATTGCTAAATTGGATATTACAAGCATTTTCGACATTTATGTAATTTATGCACTTAACACTCAAAAACCGGAGGGGTCCTTTGAACCAATGCCAAACGTGAACGGTACAAACAAGCAGCAGCACTCATTCCAAGACTTTGGACTGGTCCAGTTAATCCGTTAATGGTAACACAAGAAAATATTGAGATAATCGATTCAACAGATTCATTACAAAATAATCAATCAATTCCATCAACAAATTCAATTTAAACTAATCCACAATGTGAAACTTCGAATGCAGCTTCAATCGTCTCTAATATTACAATTACTCGAATTGCAATTCAGAAGAAGAAAAGAGGCAGACCGCTTTAAATTCGCGACAATGTAAATCAAGAATCAGACGATAATCCAAGAAAATGAGGACAAGTTTCAAATTAATAAAAAAACAGGCCATTTTTTTTCGTACTTTGATATTATACTAGTTTTTTACTTAAGTGTTATTTTTTTTAATACCAAATTTACTTAGATATTTAATAAAATAAATTAGATACTAAAATAATTTGTAGTCATTAACAAAAGTTCAAAAAAAATAATTAACTGCTTTAAAAAACTATTTGAAAGCCTCCCCTCAATAGCCATGTCCAAAATAAACTTAATCAGTAGAGTTAGAGGTTTGAAACTAAAAAATGGCATCGAACTTTGCAGAATTATTTACAAGAATTTTATTCGTTCAATTTTTGATTACGCTTTTATTCCTCTGTCTAGTGCAACCCAGAAAATTCTACCAGAATTTCAAAAACTACAAAACAAAGCCCGTCAGACACATTGAGTTCTTTCCGATCAGGACAAGAATAACCCGCATTCACAAAAAGTTACGGATCGAGCTTCAAATACATCAAATAGAACCCATTCACTCCTCAAAAGTTTTTTCATCAGACACGAAAACCATGCACAGCTTAACTTAGATCTGAACGAATTCATGTTGCACGAAACGGACAACAATCCCAAATTTAGTTCATTGTTCCAAAACTTTAATATTTTCCTAAATGGAAGATAGTTCTGGGTCAATACGCTTAAAAAAAAAAACTTAACTAAAATTTAGTCGACTAAACTAAATTAGATAAGTTAAGACCCATCACTACTTTGTTCCATTCTGAGTAGCCTGAGGGTTTCGCTCAAATAAATTAAAATATAATAATAATAATAACAACAAAAGTTCAGTTATTTTTTGTTCACATTAATATAATCTTTATGCTTATTTTTACAATCAAATAATCAATTAAATTCAAATGCCAAAAATCCAATGACTAATATTTTACACAGTGTTAAATACTTTTGATTTTTGAACACAGCGTAAAATGATTTTTGACAGAGGATGCAAAGTACAAAATTGTTTGACAATGTTTTAAAAAATTCTAGGGCTGATAAATTTTTAAAAATAGAATAGAAAAATAAATACTTTGTAAAAGCGATGGCTAGATTGTAGTCCAGGTCTTTATTTAATGTATTCATATAATGCTTAAATGCATGCAAAGCTTTTCGAGAATTAATGACTTCTTTTCCATTAAAAAAGGGTTTAGAGTCACCGACAATGAAGTTGGCCAACCAATACAAGTCATTTATATACTCGAGGAATAAATAATCAGCTATTTTGATCGATATTTTAATAGATGAATCGCTTTGTAACAGGCTATTAACCGAATTAATCAATTCAGTATAATAGGTTTTCATGCTTATTTCGTCTTTTTGAAATTCTTCCAATATTGTTTCATCTGTTACTATCAAAACTTTGATTTCAAAGCTTACTGATTCGGAAACAAATTTCCCAGGAGAGCCAGAAAATTTTAAATCATCTAAAAAAATTGAAAAAGTTGTTAATAAATTAAATTATTTATTGTCAAAACTGGATTATTTATTTGTTTTTGTTAACTTATCAGTTTGCACAACGATTTTTGTACCCTTAGAAAAAAAGTTATTTTAATTTAGAATTTTTGTTTTTGTTTTTTGTTCCAAAATTCACAGTGCCGTTTTTTTCTTTATGCAAAACAGATTTTAATTACATCGAATATAAAATGATTAATAATCATTAAAATTTAACTTGTGAAATTTTTTAGAATTTTTAATTTCTAAAGAAAAAGTCTTAGTTTTTTAAAAAAAAATAAAAATGAATTTAAAATTTAAAATTTTAAAATTTTTCTATATCAAAACTGACTTTTTTAAGAAACTAAGCTCGTATTTGAGTTAAGATACGACCTATCTAATAACCGTATTATTTAAAAGATTTTGATCTAAAGAAAACACAGATTAATTGATGATGCTATTAAATTTAACTGTCTATAATTATTTTTAACGATTAAAATTCAAAAAAACGATTTTTGACATTTGATTATAAAGTTATTTATTTTTAACTTTATTATTTTATATAGCAAGACAATATAAAAATACTCATCATCTTATAAAATTTTCGTATCTTATAAATATATCTAAATGTATAAATAATCAAATATTTTTTTTTCTTTGCAATAGACTTTCTTTTAATCAATCTATCCAAAAAAACAATCAATCGCTTTAATAATAAAAATATCATTAAAAAAGAAGAAGCTGATATCCAAAATTTCGAAGATAAAATACTTTTAAAAAAGTAAAAAAGTATTTTTACCGACCTTAAAAACCAATTGATGAATTTCAAAGGCATATTTTATACACCTTGTAAATCATTCTGTAAAAAGGGAATTTTCTGAAACTTATTTACTATAAACGAAATAAAAATTTAGTTTAACTTTTGTTACATTGCTTTAAATTCTTCAACAATTCAAAAATTTTGATTAACTTAGAATTTTAAAATTCTGATTTTTAAGAATATACTCAATTTGAGAATATGGCTTTTAATTTTATAGCATTTTTCGGGAGTTAAATTTTGCGCTATTAATTTAATTTTTTTCTAAAAATTAAGAATCCTATAGCACTTTTTTATCAATTATCCATACAATCAATCAATATTTTTTTAAATGATATTTAATGTTTTAATGTTTTGTGGCTGAAAGGAAGGAGAAAGTCTCCATTCCAACCGGCCAAGGCTAAATTATTTTTAAATTAATTAATTAATGTTTTGGCGCCTTTTTTGAACCAGTTTGAAAACTTTTAATCAAAAAAGACTGTTGCTATGTTTATTTAATTATTTAACAGAAATAAACTAACTCCTCCTAACCTCATATACAAATCTTTTAACATGACGAAGATTTTTTTCCAGTACAACCATTGTAAAAAAAAAAGTATCTTATAAATATAGTTGTGAATAAAGCTTTATTTGTGGTCTCATTTTAATTAAAAATTCTATCTGACATTGTCCAAAAAAGTATATATGCATTATAAAATCAATAGATTTTAAATTTCAGAAATTGTGTGCAGACTAAATTTTTGGTCAATGCATTTGATAGTACATTTTGTAGAACTAGTTTTGGACTTTAAGAAATAAAGCTATTATGCTAGTATCGGTTTCTGGAGTCATATTGGTGTTTTTAAGATAAGTTTAGATGCACCAGTTTTTTTCACATTGTCATGGTTTCAATCACAACTACTTTCACAGATAGTCTAACCATGTAATGTTTCAGTTGGACTAGTGAAAATTAAACTAAACATGCAGCTTGTGTAATTTTTAATAAACATTTTCTTTTTTCTCCTAATAAATTATCTCGACCCGAAGACCCAACAACAAACAAGTCTTTCATTATTAAACCCCCAAACTTGAACTAGGTAACAAACCCGATGTCAAACCTCAACAATTTATTTATTTAGTAAAACTTAAAATGAAATGAAGTTTTCTCTTAAAATAAAAATTAATTTTCTTGCAAAACTTTGAAAAAATAAAATTTAATGTTTACTTAAAAATATGCTTTTAAAATTAAATTTATATTCAAAAAATTTTATAAATCTTTTCTAATAGTAATTATTCACTTAAATCATAATTTAGTAGTAAATTAGTAGAGAATTTACCTCCTGGAATAAAATAGTCAAGCAAATTAGTTGCGATAGATCTTCTATTTTTCATTTTTTCAGTGTTAGTTTCATAAGAACCCAAAAAGTCCGCAATTTTCAAATTTCCTTTCTCCAAAGACACTAAATAATACTCTGATCCATTTAATTGTTTGTACAAACAAAAATTCTTAAAATCAAAAATAAATTCTACATTAATGGACCAAAACACTTATTTACAGTGCTGGTTTTGTTGTACAAAGACTGGCTTATTTTTTCGAGTTCAATTTGGGAAATTGTTGCTTTTATCCGTAGAGGAAAATTGGAAGTTGCATCTTGTCTGGTGATTACTAGCTGCTCGTTTGGCAAAATTATTGAAAATATGAAGCCGAATTTTAAAATGGCAACAATAAAAATTGAAATCATTTTTGTTGATGTTTGAAAATATAAAATTCAAACGAACAACTTAAATACTGAAATGAAAGAATAGTTAAAAAGTTATTTATTATGTCTCTTTGATTGTTTTTAGTAATTAAAGACTTATAGTGAGACAAAAATGAACATTTATCAATGTTTATTTTTCCAGACTAATTAATTCTATTAGACTGAACATTAAAAACTAATTTAGCCAAAATAAAAATTTAATTTTTCTTATAAAAAAATTTTAAGAAATTATTTAAATTGAATAGTACTAGAAAAAATATTGTGAATAATCAATTTATTACAAAAAATTTTTTTTGAAATTCTTTATTTTTTTTAATTTTTAAATTTAACATTAAAAAAAATGTTAGCTAATCTTCAAAATATAAACATTTTGGTCTTTAGTTGGTTAGTAAAATACAGATCCATTTCTCATCACATTCATCCATCTAAAAACCTATAATGATCATTTAATAATTACTAAGTTTGGAATTGTTGTCAACAGTCGTACCTAAAGCATTCTGGTCTATCGGAATGAGTGGTCTATTTTCTTCTCAAGGCTCGAATCATCAATTTTGAATTTTTTCAAACCATTCTTCTACCCTTTTTTATTTAAGTATATTTTTACCTTCAACTAAAGTGTCGTGAATTTTAACAAATTGACATTTTTTAAATTCTAACTATAGTCTTTTTGTCTTTATTTTATTTTTTTCTAATTTATTAGACAGTCAATTTTACATAAAAAAATTATCAAAAAAATATTCAATTATTTTACTCTTGTGTTTTTTTTTCCTTTGTAATTTTAGTCTTTACTTAAAATTGCTCTAGCAGGGCACAAAATTAAAAATTTTAACTAAGTGTTTGCTCTTTGTTGTTTTTGTTATGTCTAGAAATACCACTTTTTCTATAGTAAAATTAACCTTATAACTTTAAATCCAGGAATAAATTACTATTGGCTTTGAATATATTTAATTTAAAATAAATAATTTGGTGTTCTAATTTATCTAAATAAAGTTTTTTTTTTAAATTTAGAATTTTCAAATATCAGTACAAGAATATAAAATAAGAAAAAAATTTCATACAAAAAACAGTTTATTGAAATTTTTTAATAAAAAAATAAATTTTGCTTAAATCAATGAATAAATCTATCGGTATTTGAACAATGAGGAGATGCGCCAGATGTTTTCAAATAATAGTTTCCTTCATGATCCCCAATTTTAACACCATAACCCATTTCTACACAGTCATTATTTGTGCAAGTGCATATTCCATTTAAATAATCACCTTTTTAGATTTTTTTTTTAATTTAAATTTTTGAAAAATTACGATAATTTGAACATTTTGTTGATTTAAAATGACATGTTGAAATACTTTCAGCGTAAAATTGATTTACTTTTCCGTGACTGCAGGACAAAAAACCACCAACATCTCCTTTTGGCTCAATTCTCATCTCAATAATTTTATATTTTTCATCATTCAATTGTGGGTTTGTAATATCACTAGCTCTAAAAATACATCCATTTTGTTTTCTGCCACCATTTGGGTAAAAATTCAAATGTCCTATTGGCTCTTGGATTCCAAGCTCTGAGTCCGTATGAATAGCATCTACTAAATCAGCATCTGTTTTATCAAGTCTTGAGTCAGCCGGTTTTCCTCCAAATAAAGGTCCAGCTGGGTCCAAACCACTGATTCTGGCCAAATGTTCAATTTTTCCTATAAATCCACAAGTATGTGCTCCCAAACTATGTCCGATACAATGGACTTTTGAAGTATCTATTTGATTTTCTCGAATGAATTCAGCAGTTTTTTCTGCTACAGTTCTTGTATTTGCTGCAGCTGTGAAATAATTTGGTGGTCTAGCTCCATCGGCCCATTCAACCACAATTACATTTAAATCATGAGACTTAAGAAGTTGATTTTTTATGCCTATCAGTGATAAGGAATTGCCAGTAAAACCATGAACCAAAAATTTTGTTTCTCTAACATGATTAAAATTTGAATCTGTCAAATTTTTAGAATTAATCAGAGCTTTTTTTTCCAAATTTTCTCTTGTGTACAATTCAAAATTTGGCCAACAATTGATTAAAATAAACAAGTGAGTAGCTATTAAGTATTTTAGCATTTTCTTGATTTTCCTTAATATTTATTAATTAAATATTAATTTTTTTGTTGGAGATTTATATAAGAAAAATACAGACATGTGAGATTTTTTGTATCTGCTTTTATCATTTAAGAATTTCGATTGATTTTGAAGAAAATTAAAAAAATTTTGTTTTTTTTTGCTGAAATGTCAAAATTATTTGAACTTGAAATGTATTAATTGTGAGAAAAAAAATCAAGTGAAAAGAATTGAATGTTGTTATTAAAAAGCTCAATATTAACTAAACTGACAGTTGATAAATTTTTTCAATTTATTTCTTAATGATTATTAAATTTTTAAAATTTGAATTTAAATAAAATTTTTTTAGTTTTGATTCTAAATATCATCATTTATGTCTTTGACTCCGAAAGGTACGCACTGAAACTCTCTGAAAGGCCAACCAAACTGTTCATAATTTTTGATAGCCATACTGCAAAGATATTCATATCTGATTTTAGCTAATAAATCGGATTAATATCATTGATTGTTGATAAGATGTCACAAGTTATTGGTTATTTATTTATTTAAAGTTTAAGTCCCATAGACAAATTGAAGTATGATATAAAAAAAATTTGAAAAAAAAAAAAATTATAAAAAATTATAATCAAATTAAAGTCTTTTTTACAATTATTAATTTAACTAGATGAGTTTATACCTAAGAGAAAAGATTTAGTAGAAAGATATATTAAAATAAGACACAATCCATCTTAGTTAGTAAAAGAAATTCTAAAATAGTAGCTAATGATTTAGAAACTGAGATTGGACGAAAGTCACTTGGGCTATTGGTAACTCCTTTTTTTTGGAATTGGTGTAACCATTGAAATATTAAATAATTCTGGTAAGTAACCAAAGCTTAATGAAGCATTAAAGAACCACGTTATGATTGAAATAATAGTTTTGCATGAGCCATAATAGTAGTTATTGAAAAATTTTAGAAAAAACAAAAACAACTATCAAGTTTATCTTGTACAATCTTTTTCTTGAAATTAAGAAATGACAAAACAAAAAAGTTATTTTGTTAATCAAAAATTGTTAAATAATAAATTAATTTTTTTAATCATATTTTATTTAACAATCAAAAGTTCGACTGGATTATCAATAAAAATTTCAAAAAAAGTTTCAAGATAAATGTAAACAATTTTTTTGATAATTTATTTTTCATTTTCTTTAAAGCAAGATTTTTAGCCATTTTTTAAATTTTCATTTATTAATTAATTTAAATTAACGCCAATTCTGGTGATGAAAAAGTCAATTAAAAAATTCAAATAAGTATTTAATTAAAATTTTGGTTAAATTTTAGCAAAATAAAATGATATAAAAAAATTTTTACTTAAAGAATTAGAAAAGAATTAATTTTTGCAGAAAATAGAATATTGTATGAAAATAAGTAATTAATTATTCTACAGAATGAAAAAATAATTTTTATTTGATATGTTTGTATGTTTTTATATATTAAATTTCATTTAAATTTGAAAAAATCAAGTTTCAATTAATCATAAAGGGTTCTAAAAAACATTTCGGTTGTTGTAGTGTTAAAGGTTTAGAATATTTTTTTTTAGCTTAATCGATTAAATTTTGGTTTAGAAAAAGTTTTTGAGAAATGTTGATTTAACAAAAAACCAATGTAAACTGTAAATCATTTGTTTAAAAGATTCAAATATGTATGATATCATTCCATGGTAGTGCAGTTACCAAGAGTGAAATAAGATTCATCATCAATTTTAAATTCATATTTGCTATATTTTAAAGCATTGACAACATTTTGGCCTATCTACCTGTTCTAGGTTAGCATTTAAATGAGGTATCTTAATGAATAGCCTTAAAACTTTAGCTTTTGCGAATTTTTGGTTACTTTTTACAAAGATGTAAAAATCTTTTTTGATGGTTTCGTACATTTTAACAAACAACTTATCAAAAATTTTGAAAGCTTTTTGAAAATTCTTTTTTTAATTTAAAGCTAATTTCATTCTTATTTAAAATTTTTAAAATTAAACTTAACTTTTATGCCATTTTTTTTCCTACACCCGTTAACGATTCAATTGAAATTTAATCTAGAAACATAACTTTCTATAAACAAATGTCAATATTTTTAAAAATTGTATTTTTTTTTTAATAAAATCTTGATCAAAATTTCATTTGTCACTTGAAAAAATGATTTGTTTGTTTTTTTTTTAGTTAGAACCTGAGCACCCTTTAGTAAATTCTAATCAAATAATATTAACTTTAATTGAAATAATTTTTTTTAACAATAATTCTATAATTTTGAAGGGCTTGTTTTTAAAAATCTAAATGAAAAAAAATTTGAAAACATGTGTTTTTTTAAAATACAAAGATTCTAGAATGGCTCAATAGCTTATCTATAATGTTGCCTTTAAATTTTAAAAATCATGTTTGTCTCATTAATTTATTTTATGAGAAAATAAGCTAACATTTTGTGAGAATGTTTTAATTTGCCAAAAAAACAATATCAATATAAAAAACAATAAGTATCTCATTTAAAATTTAACCCATATAGCCTAGAAAAATCGATTGAATAAAATTAAATTTTTATTTAAAAGATTTAAAAATTTTTCTTTCATTTAAATCACACACGGGTCTGTAATTATCCACCATTTGGTACATACAAGAACACTGATCATTTAGTTGGCAAATAAACAATTGTCTTAATTTTTGTATTTGTTCATCAGACAAAGTAATGGGCTCTTTGAACAAAACCCATTTAACACACTCGGTACATGGCGGAGTTGTCAATGATCCGTCATAGGTCCAATAACTCGTCAAATCATCTAGTTTAAAAAATCTAGATAAAAAATGACATCTTTTTGTGAAAATTACCAGGAAACAGTTTTGTAACATCCAAGCTCTGCTTTAAAAATGTGCTCTTATCTCTTAATAAAATTTCATTTAAACACTCCAAAATTTTGTCAAATTCAGCATTATGCTTTCCTACTTTAACCAAAACACCCAGTACTATCAATCCATCATGGCTACTTGAAAAAATAGCATCTGAGTCGTTTAGGTATTTTTTTTTATTCCAATTAACAAAATGTATTTCGCCAGCGAAAGACTTTCCGTCAATTAAATGCTCAGAACCAACAGATTCATCTTTACCCCAGTGCATATGAAACTGCAAAAATTTATGCTCATTCTCAACAGGTCCTCCAACAACACCTACAATAATATTTTTCTAAATGAGTTTTATTTTTTTGACTAAAACGATACAAGAACTAGCTGATTCATCTCCACTAATTTTAAACGAAGATCCAGTGTTGACAATTTTAGTGAAATTTTGGGGTTCATAGAGAAAATTAAGGGGATGTTTGTTCAAATTTGGATCATAGATCGCTTCTTTGTCTTGAATATTGACGGGTGATTGAGCTTTTCCGGCAGCATGTGGATACTTGCTAGGCCAATTTAAAGGAGCTTAAATAAATTTTATCTTACAAATATAGAAAAAAAAAACGTTTATTAAAGGTATGTTTCAGGGGATAGAGCATTCAATACCGAATTTTCCTTGATAGCCCCATTCAAGACCAATTCTAGACAAATCAACGCTTTCAGTCATTTAGCTTTTATTTTTATTTAATAAAAAATTAAATTTTGTGTAAATTTTTCTCTAACGCAGCTAGCTAATGTTATTTAAGATAATATTGGCTAGATAAAAAATTTCAAAATTTATCTTAACTTTAATGTTGTAAAATGTAAAAGATTAAACAACGTAGATAGAACTTAAAATTGTTGCTTTGTTTTGAATGTTAACATTTGAAATTAAAAAGATGTTTGATTAAGTTTAATTTTTATTAAAATTGAATAAAAAAATTTTAAAGTAAAAGCAGAAGCTTTATTTATATATTTTTTTTTTCTAACAGACGCTAAATAAAAATTATATAAATAAATTTATACCAAACAGATAATGTTGTTTACCATAATGTATAATTAGAAAAAAACATTGATATTTGATTTAGCTATAATAATAATAATAATAATGAATTAGGTAAGACAGACGTTTTTTTTTAAGAATCGATATTTAGCTCACATAAGTTTTCTCTATTTACTTTAATTTCTCATTATTTGCCTTGAGTTTACATTATTGAAAAAAATCAATCTTTATATAAATAAATTTTATTTGTTCTTAAGACTTTGCCAAAGATTAAAAGAAGCTTTTAATTCATTTGCCTAGCAAAAAATTCTTGCCAATAAAACATTTGAATTTTGGATTGAGGTCTTGTAAAATTAAATTTTGAATTTTTTAAAACAAATCTTGTACTTAACGTTGTTAACTCTTCCCACTGAACACACATTTTCATCTTCTACTAGACAAATTTCACAAGTATACCTAGTGCAACAGTTTTAAGTCGTTTATTTTAGTCATGTCAATTTCTGCTTCATCAGAAAAGGATTTTTTCTAAATTAAAAGACCACAAAAGGTCAACATTAACTGGCAAAAATTTAGAAAAATTTGTTCACATTGACTAATTTTAACCAAATTTTGTACAATTATTTAATATCATCTAATAATTAAAAAAATATAAAATTCAAATTGTTAGAAATTTTTTCTTCAGAAATATGCAATCTGGAACAACTAAGCCTAAAAATGACAAGTGTCCTTTGATGTTTTCACTTTATTAGACATTTACATTGTAAAATATATTTGTCAAAAAATTTATTTTTAAGAGCAAAAAAATATGATTAATATGAGCTCCTAATCATTTTTGAATGACTTTTTGATCAAAAGTTATCATAACCAGACCACACTTTTTAAAATTCTAAAATTACTAAAATTTCTTTAAAATATTAGGTAGCTTTGCATTTTTTGTCATATCTTGCTAAACGGCAGTCCAAATATTTAAAATTCAAATATTCAAATTTTATTTAATATTAAGCAAAGATAAGGCATTATCAATATTTGAAAAAAAAACTTCATAAATAGCACTTTTTATTTCTAAATAGATAAAATATCTAACAATGAAACTGATAATATTTGTTGAATATATTAATTGAAACGTTTTTAAAAGCTCTTTAGGAAAAAATACAATGTATTCTGTGTTAACCTTATGTGCTAAAATAAAAAAACGTTAATATTTACTTGTTTTATTTTTAAGCTCAAATATTTTAGAATACAATGGCCTTTAGCCTTTTCAATTTTTCAAACTTTTTTAAATAAAATTTTGGTGGTCTTTTAGTGATAAATTTTGATCAAAAAGGATCATATAAAAGTTAATCTTTTTCCTCTTAAAAATAAACTATTATTAGATCAAAGTAAAATAAAAATTGGACTGAAATAAATATCAACAATAAATTTGTATGGATTTTAATTAGAAAAAGACAATCCAAATTGCTTGATTTTTTGAATTGTAAAAAAATCAAATCAAGTAATCTCTTTACCGAGCCAGCTCCATAAATTTTCAATGCAATTTAGGTCTTGACTGTTTGCAGGCCAATATAAGACTTGAATTTTAAGCTCTTGAAATCATTCCTTCACTATTTTGACACAATGACAAGGAGCCATGTCTTGCTCAAATATTAAAGCCTCTTTTTCTCTCAACAAATCCATTGATGGAAGTAAGTTACTTCCTATAATATCAACCTATCTGTGAGAATTAAAGTTCGCGCAATGGAAAACTTCTACACTATCTTAATCGACTGAAATGTACCTCATTTTTAGATTCTCCATATATGAAAACCTAGGGTTAGCTGATTTTTTAGGGGGGTCAAAAAAAAATTTTTTTGGGCTAGGGGGTCTGAAGTTTAGCCGACTTATTAAAAGTTGCTCTTCTTCGAGAGTCAATAAGTAATGAAAGTCAATATAAAATATGTTGTTTCTACACACCGTTTGATAGATAAATGATTTTTCTACAATTTGATGTGATTTTTAAATATATTTTCTTTTTTTAATAAAAATTTAGGCTAAAAAAAGGAAATTTTTAGGCAATTTTTTAGTTTTTTTGGATCTACTTTTTTGTTTACCCCTAAATACCCACTTTTTTATACATATTCTGAAACTAGAGGAAATACTGAACAACTTGTCAGTCTTAGTTTTTTTATTTTTTTATTTTAAAGATTTTTAAAATCGTTCAAAAAGAGTCAATTTTCAAATAAAAATTAAATTAATTTTCTTTTGCACCATAATTACAATTTTGTTAAATTTAATTTTTTTTTAAATATTAATTTGAATCATATTCTTTATTTAATTAACAAAATTTAGAATTTTTAATTTTTTCGAACTTTTACTAAGTCGGCTAAACTTCAGACCCCCTAGCCCAAAAAAATTTTTTTTTGACCCCCCCTAAAAAATCGGCTAACCCTAGGTTTTCATATATGAAGTTCTATTTATTTTTAAACAAATGGACTAATTGACAATCATCTTTGGTATTAGAATTTTTAGGTCTTCCAGATCTTGGACGATCGTCGTATGAATTTGTTTGATTTGTTTGATCAAAAAATGTCTTTATGTATGATTTGGACCTATTTAGATCATTACCTATCAGCTCGGCATATGATTTTCCATTTTGCCGAAGAAAAACAACCTTTATTCTGGCCTCTTTACTAAAAGGACAACATTGGGGAGTTAGAATTGACATTTTGGTTAAAAAAGCGATTAGTATTTGTTTTGTTGTGTTTTAATAGGGTTTCTTTTTATTGATCTAATTTTCAAGATAGAAAACGGCCGTTCTGTAGCCGGTGTATAAAGTGTAAATAAAATAGAAGAAACGGAAAGGTTATAGTTTTAGTTTAACAAATAGATGTGAATAGATTTTTAACAAACTTGTAAATAATAAGTAAATAAAGATTAAGTATTGTTTTATTCTAAGCCTGGTCCCAAGCGTCGGTGAGACTAGTGCTTTTGTAAGTAGTGTAAATATAATAATATGAATAATAGAGTTTAGATTAAAGAGCACATCTAATTTTGCTCTTGTGGTTACTACACCACAGTATTGTTCCAGTATATTTTTAAGAGGTTAATTTTATAATTATTTTTATAAATTGGTTCCAAAAAAAAAACGTTTTTTAAAGGGATTGGGATTATCACCATAAAAAAAAGAATAAAAATTTGAGCAGTTTCTTCACTTTTTCTCAATTTATAAAATTAAGCAATTTTGATTGTCTTTTTCTAATTAAATTAACAAATGAATAGATTGTCATTTGAGTCAAAAAAAATTAAAATATAAATATAAATTTTTCTTGACATTTTTTAACAATAATGTATAAGGATTCTAAAATTAAAAAAATCCAATCATTAAGAAAAGATTGATTCCGCTTTTTAACAAGCACAATTCTAATCGAGAATGTGTTTTGACCAGCGTATTTAGAAACAATTAAATTTTGTTTTTGGGTTTTGTGAAATTTGGTATAAAATAAACAAATAGAGAATATTTTAAAATATTTATTTTTTAGCTTAATCGAGAGATTTTTGAGAACTGTTGATTTAACAATAAACCAATGTAAACTCTAAATCACTTGTTTAAAATTAAAATTTTTGTCAAAATGTGAAAAATGAAGCAAAAATTTTGTCTTTGATTATTTTTACTTGTTTTAATTTGGTTAGTTTAACTGGTGTAGAATAAAAAATGGCACAAAATTAATTTTATCATAAAGAATTTTTATTTTTTAAAATAAAACTTTAATTTTTTTTTAAATTTTAACTGAAACCTCCGATTTAAAAAAAAATAATATCACTTATCACACAAGATTTTCTGCCTTCAAATCACCCTCATAAACTTTAGCTTTCAAATTTCCTCAAAAATCTTCATTTGGTTGTGCTTCTTTGGCAACACACTCTATATTTTGATCTAACATATAATTCTGCATGATGAAATGATGCTAAGTCAGGCCAAAATACATAAATGCCATCATGATAATATTCTTTAATCATTGGTTC
>PJRA01000401.1:806905-823292 GCA_016987375.1 Brachionus koreanus
ATTTTAAATATAAAAATTTGATAGATAAAAGAATTGAGTATAGAAAAAATTAAAATTTATAAATAAAAAATTATTTCCCCGCGCCCAACTTTATTTGTTTTATAATTTTAGAAAAAAATAAATTAAATAAAGGCAAAATTATTTTTGATGTATCGATTTTAAGACCCGATTTTATCTTTAAAAATTTATAAAATTTTCAGGACTGATGTTATTGTCTGATTAAAAGTGGAATACGCAAGTAAAAAGTGCATTTACAAAAGCAAATAAGATCCTAGGATGCTTAAGCGAACGTTTGATTGATAGTAGAGAAAAGGAGTTATCGGCAAAATCATATACATCTATATTAGGACCAAAACTAGAACTTGCTGTTCAAGTTTGGAATCCAAGTTAAAAGATTGGGCAAAGTGAAATTTTTGGTCAAATTTCATTTATCAAATATGATCAAAATATTTTAAATGTGATTTATTTAAAATTATTATTTTTTGATTTTTAAAAAAATTTCAAAGTTTTATTATTAATTTTTTTAAAAGGATTTTAATTCATAAAAATGCATTGAAATTTAACTGCACATTTAAAACGTTTTGATCACATTTGAAAAATGAAACTTGATCATAAATTTTAGTTTGCCAAAGATAGATGTGAGATGTGAATACATTAACAAGAATTGAGGAACATGCCGCAAAATACTTTTGACTCTGTGAGATATGGACTAAGAAATGTCCATACCAAAACTAAATGAAAGGCGAGTGAGAGGAGATTTGATTAAAATTTATAAACAAGTAAGTGGATTGAAAAATGCTCAGTTAACTAGTATTCCTTTATCTGTATCAGAAGATAAAGGGCCAATATTAAGAAGCAATAGTATCAGAATGAAAATGTAAAGTTTTTCTGCAAACTGCAAGCTGTTATCAAATCCAAATCCACGGAAACTTTTAAGATTGCACTTGGAAAAATTCAATGCTGCTTCAGCCCGGTTCAAGTATTCTTGTTAGAATGTAGCAGTAAGAACTTTTAACTAACTAGCAACATTTTGTACAATATGCTTTACTACACATGAAAAAATGCCTCTTCATTTAATTTTTTAGTTAAATACATTCTAAAAAAGTTTTAGAAAATAATTTTTGAACATGATCATTTAATTTTAATCATAAATTAATTGATTTATTAAAATTTTTTTTAATGATTATTATCTATCTTGATTATTAAATTCATTTGACTTAAGACTTAAGTTAATTTTTAAAGAATTTCTTTAATTAACTCTTAATTATACATTTTTACAATAAAAATTTTTATGTTTATTTTTTTTCTTATCAATTTTTCTATCTAATTATTTTGGATATTATAATAATAATAATAATAATAGTTAATATTCTACGGTCAAGTTTAGTTTAAACTGACAAAGCAGGAAGACTAAAGTAAAAATTTTCCTATATGGTAAGTAACAATTTAGAAAAAAAAAAATTTTAAAATTTTAATTAGAATTTATTAGACTTTATTTTTTGCTTTATAGCTTCAACATAATATTGACTAAATTGAATTGGTAATGTTTTGTGTTACTTTATCCTTGTAAATATCATAGCTTGATTTTACATCATTTAATTTTGATCTAGAAATTTTAGTTTTTTATTTATTTAAATTAGTATCAAATTAAAATTAAATTTACATGTGTTCTTTTGGTTCGGGTAACTTAGAAAAATATAATTAGCAAAAATAAACAGGTTTACTAAGATTTTTACTTTTCTAAAGCTTCCATATGAAAACTCCAAGTCAATCATTTTCTTATTTGGCTTCAATGCAGTTTTAGCTCTCGGTCTATAAAATATATCTCTATCTTCATTATCATCACCATCATTCCACAGATCAAACAAGCTTTTCTAAACAAAAATTTTTCACTTTATTTCTTCCTGATCGATTGCTTACCGCAACTAGTGGGCTTCTACCATTTGGATAATTAAGAAAAAGACTGGAATTTTGAAATACACCTTAATACATTTTTTTTATAAAATTTTCATTTTTTTAAATGTATTACTGTCATCCAGATATGAAGTGTGTCTAGAATGCTCGTCAGATAGTTTGCACAATACATCATCGCGATCAATTTTTCTCAAAGTCGGCAACGCTGGATTGTAAATACCACGCTTTACTCCAGCAAGCCTGACTAAATGATTCTTGGTATAGTGAACTTTTGGTTCAAGAGCGTTTAATTTGGCACCTTTCTGGTATTCGTTCCATTCACGTGACTTGGGCCCACTTAATATAAACAATTATTTAATTGAAACAGCTAAATTTATAAAAAGATTATTTCTTACAAAAAATTCTAATTAGTGTTTTGAATTTTTTAAATGAAAGAAAATATAAAAAAAAATAAAAATTGAATTAGTTGAAAAGAAGAATAAATAAAAAATGATAAATTTTAGTTAAAAAATTAATAAAAAATTTAAGTAAAAGTTAAATTTAAAATAGCATTTTTTCTCAAAGTGGTCACTACATAATAAAATAACACATTAAGACAAAAATTATGTCCATGTCCAATTGTTTGGAATTTAGTCAGAAATGCTTTCAAAATATGACAATGTGAAGTTACACTCACCTGACAGTGTGAAGCTTATTGAAAGGATCATTCAAAAAATTGGTGTATGAATACTGCATAAAACTATCCATTCTAAATTAAATTTTGAGCTAAACTTATATTTTATTAAATTTAAAATTGAATTAAGAAAAAAGAGGTTCGACAATATTAGAAGTTTGTTTAAAAAAAAATGTTGCATAATTTCTCATCTGCGCTGTTCTTATTACAGCAAAGCTGGTTCTTAAGCTAATGTTGTTAAAACTAATTTCGCTTTGAAATAAAAGATTGTTTATGTAGTTAGGTTTATTTGAGTCGAGCATTGTGTTTGTTTATTAGAAATTTTGTTGTGATTTAGACATTGATGCCAATGGAAAATAATGAGGAAACACTTTTTCTTTATTCTTTCCTTTTACACTTTTAAGAAAAATAAACTCCGCCGGCTTTCAAAGCATTTTCCTAAAGTTAATCCACAAAGGTAGACAAAAATTTTATTGCTTCAAGGCTCTTCTTATTCAAATATTTTTAAGATCATCCCCTCTGTCTATTACGATCAAATAGACTGCTTGTTTGTTAAAAATCCCTTTAATACATATTTTTATTTTAAAATTAATTTAAAATAAAATTTCTTATCAGGATTTATTTTATAGCTGAAAAAAAAGGATAAAAATTGTGTATTTTTTTAAATAAAGATTAAATTAAAATAATAAATAAAATAAAATTTGCCTGAGACTAAGGTCTTTTAAATTCAAATTTGATTTTTATGATTGTAATTGTTTGTTGGGATATTGAGGTTTCCCTCAAAGAATTATGTAAGACCATTATCGATTTCAGTGTTTTCTTGATTTAAAACGTATCAAAATAAACATAGCTCAAGGGATGCATTTCAAAAGGTAACTAAAGTAAAAAGTTATAGTAGATTTATAAGAGTTTAAATAAATTGATAAAAAAATATTCTAATTTTTTAGTTATTTTTATAAGCAACTTTCTCTAATGAAGAATTATATTTTTTATTTAATTATTCAAGAATGTTTTCGAAAATTTGTTCTTTAAATTTTTATTTTAAAATGCTAATTGTTATTTTTTAGGTGGGTTGAAAGCTTTTAGAACTGTTTGAAATCAATAGAAAAAATTTGATTACAAATTTCCTATCATCAAATTCCTAAAATAAAACTCTTTAAATTCTTAATTTTTTTTTTAAAGTTAAAATTAAAAAATAATATTTTATTTTTCAAAATCAAGATAATTTGAACTACAGTGTCTGAAAATTTTATAAATTTTTAAAGATAAAATCAGGTCTTAAAATCGATACATCAAAAATAATTCTGCCTTTATTTAATTTATTTTTTTCTAAAATTATAAAACAAATAAAGTTGGGCGCGGGGAAATAATTTTTTATTTATAAATTTTAATTTTTTCTATACTCAATTCTTTTATCTATCAAATTTTTATATTTAAAATTTTTTTTTATTAATTTATTTTTGTACACGGCCTTCAAAATGTTTAGAAAATATAGGAAATATGACTTAAAGAAAAATGCTCATTTTATTGACAAAGTATAACTAAACAAATAGAAAGAAAATTAATTAGCTCTAGTGGAAACTCATCGATGAACTGGTGGCCCTTGTTTCCAATTGAATTGCTTGCCTCATAGATCAAATTGATGCGAATTGTTATTCTTAAATAAAACAAAGAAAATTTAAAAATATAATGCTTCAAAGATAAGAAGAAAAAAAATTCAATAATGTTTAACTTTTATTTTCATTAAATCTTTTTATTTAATGTTTTTTTTTTAACATCGTTTAAAAAGCGTTCATTGAAATAATAATAATAAAAAAAAAAAGTAAAAATAAATATATTTTTAAAATAAAATGAAAAATTAATCAAATTTAATGCATTCTTGTTATGTAAGCCTCTGCCCAAATTTTTCATTGTCGTTTGATTCAGATGTTACTAAACTGATTAGCTAAACTAGAACAAGATTTTGAATTTTTCCAATTTTCCAATTCTTCTTTTTCAGATAAAATCTAATTAGATTTGTCTCTCTCTAAATCATCAAAATTCCCATAAATGCTAATTTGTGGTTTAGAATCAAATTCTAGTTCTTCACATTAATCAATCTCATTTTACGTCAATTTTTATCAATATTTGAAAAATAAAAATTTTGTTTTTGTAATCTGCATAGTTGAAAACCTAGATAATCCATTTTTTTAGAGATTATAAAATTTTTTTATCTGAAATAAATTGTTTAACTGTTAAATTTGCTAAAGAACAGCTAGTTAAACTTAAAAAATTTGGTCCTGATTATTTTATTTTTGATGGCCGTGGAGGTAAAAAGATTTAAATAAATTTTTTTGATGTTCATTAATTTAAATTAATTAGGTAAGCATATATCGGCATTCTATGATTACTTTCCAGAATTGGAGGGGTTGGGGAGTTCACCTCGGACTAGATTCAAAATAACTGGAAAAAGTTTATGTTTTTACCATCTTTTGTCAAAAATCATGGTAAATTGTAAATTGTAAAAATAGAAAATAAATATACCATTTTGTAGAAGAGATTATGAGCTTTCAGATTTGGTGCATATTTAATGAGTTATGACTATGAATACCTGAGATATTTTGACTTAAAGACAAGCAACTTGTGTTTTTTTTTCAAATCTTTTAGGAGGTTGGGTCCACAAATTTTTTTTTTGACCACACCTAAAAAAATGGATTTTCTAGGTTTTCAACTATGCAGATTAAAGTCAGTTTATGCAAATTCAGATAGTGCGGTAGTTTTGTAAACTGTAAAGTAGGCTGTTTTTGAAGCGTTTATGGGTGTTGTAAGTGTTTTTTATTAAAAAATATTTTAATTATCATTTTACAATTAATATTAAATATTAAATTAACTAACTTGATTATTTAAAATTATTTCTGAAAAATGATTTTGCTTAATTTGTATTTATTTGTATTTGAAGTGTTAATAGCCGGGTAAAAAACATACTTAAAATGCTTATGGTGCTTCAAAAACGGTTTAAAAATACTTTAAACGAAACATTTTGTTTAGTTTACTAAGTCTTTTTCCCTCGTTTTTTTAATCTGCTAGTTTAAATTTAAATAAAAAGATATTAGCTTTTTTTTTGTTGAAAAATAAGCACACACAGATCTGATCTTGTTTAGTATTTTTTATTTTGAATTATCTTGATTAATAAAAAGTTTTTCAAGAAAAATTAATTTAATAAATACATGTATTGATTTATGAGTAAAAAACTGAAATCTAATAATATTGCTGCTCTAAAATCAAAATTGATTTAAAAAAAAATCATATTAAATTTTTAATATTTTTTGTATTTTTTTTTATCTTAATTTTGCTTCCATCTATTGTTATCATTACCAAAATTATACAAATTTATATCACCCAAATTGAGTTTTTGCAATACTCAATATTTCAATTTATTTTCAATATCTTTTAAATGCACAAAATTCGTTTCACATTTACAGAATAATTGGCTGATGCAAACTTTGTATCAACTGGTACATTTTACAGAAAGAATTTTATGTACTTCATGTACTTATTTCTCTATATTTGATTAGAGAACTCGGTTTAAAAAAGCTTTTTGAAAATTAAAATATATATGCAAATATTTGCTTCTAAAATGAGTTGAAAACTAGGAGAATTAAGAATACTAAATAATTTTATTGGGAAAAGGTATTAATAAAAAAAATTTCATTTAAATTTTGTCTTAAAATAATTCATAAAATCAGATATGAACTTAAACCCAATCTGGATGAAGTAAAAATGTTGATTTTGGAGGTCGACCAGCAGTGTGAAATATAGTTGCATTTCTGAAATGATAATCAGGATTTGCTTTGGGCAATGGATATTTATTTCTAATATCAGCTGATTTCAAATGTCTCATCACTCTCCATGTAGAGTTCTCGAACGAGCCCTTCAAATTATCCTGTGAATGACTGAGCAAACTGTTGTTTTCTTTAGATCGAATTGAAGGCAACGCACTTCGGCTTTCATTTAATCTTGATCGGCGGTTCAGCTTGCTTCGATATTTTTTCAAATGGTCCAAAATATCTTCCAAAGATTGAGCTTTATCACTAACACTAGAATCATTTGAGGACATTGCGCTGCTTAATTCACTTCTACTCATTTCTTCTTCTTTTAAATTAGACAAAAATCTGTATACAACTTTCTGATCAGGCGTTTTGGCATGCTCGAACCAGTCTTCGATTTTTTCCCCCAAATTGCTCCAATCAATTTGATTTTTTAGGTCTTTGTTTCGTTTAGGCAACCTCACAGATGCTGAAGAACTTCGCGATATTTCATCAAAATTTTTAGATTTGATCAGCTCATTCTCATTTTCTCCAACTAAAAATAAAAATTTTATAAAAAAATTTAAAATTTTTCACTTTTTAGGCTTTAACAGATTGTCCCTAAAACGCAGCTTTTTTTCTCATTGAATCATTTTTTTTTTAATAAGTGAAAATGTATTCAAAGTTTGAATAATAAATTCCTGCAAAAGCTTATATGTCTCCCAGTTTATTTTTTCAATTGAAAAATTAAGAAATAGATTTAAAAAAAAATTTATTTTTTTTATAAAATACTTTTTTAAATTGATAAAGATAACTATCCCAGTCACAAAAAAAAAACGATGATAAATCGATGAAAATTGATAGATGAATCATTAATGAGTTAGGAACAATTTCATCTAATTTCGACGATGAAAATTAGTATATTTCATCGAAAATAATTGATGAAAACTTTCTTAATTACAACTAAATTTATTTCATTATTAAATAGTTTTTTTTTATTTTTCAAGCAATTTTAGGAATTATAATAAATAAAAAATTTAAAGCCAAGAGATTTTTTAAAATTTTCTAACTAGAATTCAGAATTTATCAACATGTTTGATTTGAAACGAACATCAATACACATTTTCTCACTAGAAGGACTTTTTAATTTTTTTATTCTTTATGTTATTTATTTTAGAATTACTTAATAGTCCTATAACTAGACTAGTAGCATCTTGAGTAGATCTTAAATCAAAGTACATTACTCTAAATTAAATTACCTATTACAAAATAGTAAAAATTTATAAATTTCGTACTTAATGTGTAATTTAATTTTTTCAAGTATTAAGTATATTATGTATTTCGGCTAGAGGTATGAATTTTCTGGCTGATTTTATAGTCTTATTATTATTTTTTTCTCATTATTTCTGTTTTTACGATTTTTTTCCTTTGATGAATAGAGTAATCGAGTTTTTAAAGGTATCTCTAAAAAAAAAAGATAATATTAAAATTAAAATAAAAATAGACAATTATTGCTTTTCAAAATCTTTTCAGAAAGACTACCTCTTTATGATAATAAACAATTTTTTGTGATAACGAAGTCTTGATTGTGTTAATTACTGTTTGAAAAATTAAATTTTCTCATGATCAAATTATAATAACAAGAATAGATGTGATGGTCTGTTAATTGAAAAAAAGGAAAGTCAAAATCCATACATCTATTTAGCACTAACCAATAATATATAACGATCAATTTATTCTGTGAATGAACGTTTTCTTGGCTCTAATCCAAAAAAACTCATTAACAATTGATAAGATGATTCAAGAATGAAACAAAGATGAAAAATTTTGATGATTGGGTCAATCCTAAATGTTCTTTAAGAATAAAGATTGGGATTAAAGATTTCCAAGCAAAATTTTCGAAAACACAAGCCGAAAAATCTAAATTCTAAAATTATTTAAGTTCAAACTTTTATTTAAATAATTTTTTACGAAATAAAAACTTGATTTTCTCATAGGTAAAATTAACTTTTTTGTTAATCAAAATAAATAAACTTTTTTTTTAGTAACATAGAAAAAAAAGTTTATTTTACTACTATACTCTAAATAGATTTAATTAAAATCAAAAATAAAAATTTAGAATACTCTCTCAAAATTAATGTTAATAGTAGCATTACCATTTGGTTTATTTGAAATAAGCTTGTTTATTTATTTATGTTTCTTTTGCAAGAGCTTTTGGACCAAATTAATCTTTTAATAAAACAAATAGAGTTACAAATATATGAAACGGATTACTGGAAGAAGTGGCTAGCGCCAAAATTTTAATATTTTTAAGTCAAAACTGGATGCATGGAATGTGAAAAAATGATTTTTTTCATAAAAAGCAGTTTAAATTGAACATCTCAGCTTAATATTTAATTTGCAGGTTTTCAAAATACTGACTCATATGATTTTTGCGCTACTTCTTTCTTCATTTAAACTGAATATTAGAGATACAACATATTCGTTAAAGTACTGATTTGATGGATTAATCGTATGGGTAAATCCCTCAAATTTATCTTATCAAATAAAAATAAAAAAAGAGAATTTATTTCGAACTAAATCCAAATCAAAATTTAGATAATAATTAACTTTTTATTAATTTATTATTTTGAGTTCTTTATTTTTAAAATAAAATTCTAATGATATATTTTTTCCTTAAAATTTAAACGAATTCCCTTACTTTGCTATAAATTTACTATTTAATTATTAAAATGGAAATTATTTTCTATTTGCATCAACAATTTGTGTAAAATACTTCAAACAAAATTTTATTACTTAATTAATAATAGCAATCAAAACACACATTTAAAGATGTAAAAAAAAAATTAAAATGCCATCATAATAGATTAAAAATCCACTTATTTCTTTTTTTTTTCTAAATCATTTAATAATTTAATTAAATTAAATTTAAAAAAAATATAAAAACATAAAGTAATTCACAGATAAAGAACTGTAAGCAACGGTTTATGTCATCTGTTGTTATTATTTCAATAAGTATATTTGTTCAATAAACTAAATTAATTTATTAGAATAAATTTAATTATTCAATAGAGTATTTAAAAGTGTAATTTAACTTCTCCATTGAATTTTGGTAGCAGTGATAAATAAAAATTTCATTGCTAAAGTTTAAAAGTACTAGCGCTAGTCCACATGATAAAAGCGTATAATCACTTGTAAAAACCAATTTTTACTACCTGGAAAACAAAGAAACATAAATAAGTGGTTTACAGGTAGAACAAGCTAAATGATCGGAGAAAACAGCAGCTATGACTAAAAACTTTTAAATGAATTATTTTCTAAAGCTCTTAATTATCCTCTTGAACCAAAGAGCCATAATTATGATCAAAACACTTCAAAAATTGGTGTAATATAATTGCGCAATTATGTGCAACACTATCTGAAAATTATCATATTCAGTAAAAAAGCATACTTTTCTCAATTATATTTTCATACAATACTATACAGACTAGCAAAGACACTCATTGCTTTAGCAAGTATATTCTTAATGTTTCTGTGTGTTCCCATTGCTGTACAGATGGTGCTTCCTAAGAAGGTTAATTCGCTTACACATTCGATGTGTTCCATTATTGGGGAAAAAAGAAATCAACTAAAGCATTATTGAAAAGTGTATATATAGTGACAAAAGATTTTTTTAAAATTTTAGTTTTATTACTCAAAAATTTATTTTTATAGATGCTGACCAAGAATTAAAAGGAAATGTTTTTTCTGGGCATATTAACTTAATTATTAACTTAAAATTTAGGAAAAAAAATTAGAAGCAAACATTGGATTTTAATTAACATTGAAAATATAATTATGTTGAGCTTTCTCTGTAAATGTCAAATTAAATTCATTAAATTTTTAAACTTAAAAGAAAAACCTTAAAAATTAGAAAAAAAAATCATGTTCTTAAAAATACTGAATGTTGCATAAGTAAACAATTATTTTTTAACCTCCAAAAAAAATTTTAAAAGATCGCTCAATTTTTTGTTCTATTCTTGACAAAACTTATACTATTTGATAGAATTTTAAAAATAATTTGTTTATTTTCAGCCAAATTAGAATAAATAAAAAAAAGTTTAAACTATTAATATGGCGTTCTTTGAAAATAGTAAAAATTAGCAGATTTTTGTTGATATCATAATCAAGAATTTGTTTAAAAAGGTGCACATAAGCAATGCCCTGAAACATTTAAATTTATTTCTAAACATCACCAAGTGCTAAAATTCTAAAAATTTAAAGCAGAAAAATAAAACAATTGTTTAAATTTTTTGATTATCACACACGGTCAAAGAAACTTAAAAGTTTTACTTAACCGTACAATTTTGACTTCTGTATATTGTTTTTTCTTTGTACTCAGGCATTTTGAGATTTTGTTCATTTTGTAATGCAGCCGACAATAATTGCCTTTCTTTTTCTAAACAAGAAAAAAAAAACAATTAAAAAATGAAAAAATTTCTAGTCTATTGTGACTATGGGACTAGTGAGCATTGTTTAAAAGAACTTGTCAGATTTTTGGACCGAAAACAATGCATTTACGAACTAATAACTGCTGAAGAAATTAGGTCCAACTATCTAGACAAGAATCCAAGTGCCGTTCTATGCTTTGGCGGCGGATTTGACTTGGGATTTTTGAGTTGCCTTGGCCAAGAGGGATGCAGAAGCATAAAAAATTTTGTTTACTCTGGCGGTGCTTATCTAGGTATATGTGCAGGAGCCTATTTTGCATGCAAGAATATAGAATTTGATTTAAATGGTCCCCTGGAGG
Organism: Brachionus koreanus; assembly: GCA_016987375.1. Lineage (NCBI taxonomy): Eukaryota > Metazoa > Rotifera > Eurotatoria > Ploima > Brachionidae > Brachionus > Brachionus koreanus. The sequence continues at coordinate 818,067 of PJRA01000401.1, forward strand.
TAAAAGGCGAAAGATTAGGATTTTTCAATGGCATGGCCAAAGGTCCAATTAACCGAAATTTTGCCTACAACTGCGAGGATTTCAGTGCTGCCGCAGAACTTAGAGCCATAAGCGGGCAACAAGTGTTTGCCTATTTAAATGGCGGCTGTTTTTTCGAGCCGTCAGACAACCACTTCAGCTCTTTGTTGGTTTATTCTGGCGCTCAAAATGGACATGATTTAGTTGAATGTAATGGAAAAATGGCTGTTTTAGAAACAAAATTTGGATTGGGAAAATGTGTATTAAGCGGAGTTCACTTTGAAATGGATGTTGAAGGTTTAGACCTTGGCAACGAGAATGTAATTAAAAATGTATTGCCCAATTTGGCACAAAATAATTTCGATATAGGTGATCTTATTCTTAATTTATTTGGTTAGTGATTTTTTTTCTAATAAATCAAGAATAAAAAAAGTTTTTTTACTTTTAGATAGTTGTATAGGAGCCGGTGGGCTGCCAATAATAGTTTCTACTTGCATTCTAAAAACTAAATTTTTTTTTCTAAAATAAAATTTTTAAATGCTTGAGACCGAAAATGTTGACTTAAAAAAAAAAAATTTCTAATCAACAAATTATTGGTCCTAATAGCGTTTAATTACACACACACACACATTTAAGCGAAGAAAAGCCTGACAAAATAACTAATGTTTATAATTATATATAAAAAAAGTAGAAATTTTTAAACAAAAAGGATTTAATTCAATTTTTACTTTCTTCTTTATTTTACCTCCAAACTTGGTAACCAAAGCAACTTGTATTAGGCTTTGTGTAAATTAATTAGCTCGTTTACTGCCGATCATCTTCCTAAGCTTTAAGAGTCTAATAGCTCTTGAAAGGCTTCATCTTACATCAAAAGTAAGTGCTACATTTTAGCTATAAGTCTTCTGTTTAATCTTTAAAGTGCTCATTTAGATTTTTCTAATTACTCGGCTTGTTTTCTAGCCAAATTAAATGGACTACAAATAAAATAACATGTTTTGTTTATTTTACGCAATCTTATACTCTTAAATCAGCCAAGCGCCTCGAGCTCATAGCAGTAGCTTTTTATTTTCTTTTGTCAACGTTTTTTTAATGTAATCAAAAAAAATAATTACTAAACAAACTTAGTTTTATTCGAGCTTTATTTAAATTTTAATCAATATTTGAAAGTCTCAATTAAATATTAATTCAAAAATCTACTCTCATAGATAGTTAATTATTTTCAAATTTTCAGGGTCTTTGGAGTCAAAAATTTGAAACAAAATATTTTTTTTTCATTTAAAAAAAATTAAAAAGCTATTTTAGTCTTAATTAACACTTAAGTATTAAAAGTGAATAAAAATAAAAAAAAAAAAGCTTAACTTAAAATTGATTTAAATTAAAATGCTTTTTTTGAATAAAAAAACCGACATTTATTTACATTTAGAAATCGATAAAAGCTGTTTTAAAAAATTTAGATTTTTCTATAACAAGGTGTAGTATGCATATTTTGAACAAAAACAAAACTACCAATGGACTTAAGTGAATTGAAAAAAATTCAAATAGTCTTTTAGGCTTCAAATAAAACCAAAAGCCAAATCCTAAAATCTGAAAGTATATAATCAGAAAATTATTTTATTTTTACATTTATTCAAACATTAATTTTTTTTAAATAAACAATTAAAAAAATCATAGAATTTTTTTTGGAAAACAAAATTAAGAAAATATGTTTATTTTGATATTATGTTGAACCGTAAATAAAATTACAAAGAGTTGGTTGGATTTTTTATTCTATTTGAGTCCTTGTAATTCTAAGACTTTAAATCAATTTAGTTAAAATAAACAGAAATAAATGCTCTCTATTAAATTATATGTCTAATTGTTTGTTAATTTGATTCTAAAAATTCTGATACTGCTAATTTATCACTGAAAAAAAAGCGTATCAGCAACAGCAATGGAGCTATTTTCTTTGATCTAGAAAAAGCTTATGAAAAAACTATTCATCAAAAATACTCAAAAAACTAAACGAGCTAAGCATAAGTCCGGCTCTCCTGATATGGATCAGTAGCTTTTTAAAAGATCAAACATTTGAAGTTTACATAAACGACTCAAAATCCGACATCAAACCAATTCTGCGTCGAGTATCCCCAGATAGTTGTCTATCCCCAACAATTTTTATACTATTTTTCAGCGATATAATAAGAGAATTACCTGAAAATATAAAAGCAGCACTTTATGCTGACGATCTGTGCATCTGGATAACCTGCGCGTCAATAAATGAAATTGAATATCATTTACAAACTTCTATTGACAAGATAAACCAATTTTGCAACAGATGGGGGTTTACCGTCAAAAAATCCAAAATTTTTTTAATTTTGTACTCAATGTTTACTTAACAATTGGGTTTAAACGAAGGCGTAAGCCATTCGGACAAACCTGGGGACATCCCCTAAATTATATTTAAAAAAAAAAAATACAGCAATGACTCGTGAAAAATGTCAAGTGGAAGGTGAAAATCTACTTAAACTAACAAGGCTACAAAGCATTGTCGATTCTGACACTAAAAAAAATTAAAATTTAACATTTTAAAGTTTTTTTTCCACAGTTCTAAAATTTGTTTTTAGATTTTTATCAGTTGATGCAAAATTTTTTTTTCACTTCTTGTGGGGTCATTACTTTTGATTTCCACTTAAGCCGATCTTTCGCCTTCACCCTTGCTTCTTCTCATGTCATTTCCAGAGTTCTAAAAATTTGTATTATTTAATAAAAATCAAGTTTGCATCGCCCAGATTAAGTCTGTACAATAACTCTGTAAATGTGAACGCACTTAATGTTTTAAAAATAATCAAAAATAATGCACAGTTATTTAACACTCAAAAATCGGATGACTATTTTGAGCCTTTTATTTAAATCTTTTTTAATACTTTTTTTCAATGAAAATAAAATTATTTTATAGAAAAAATTAAATAAATTTATAACATTGTTTATTTAAGATATGATTGAAAAAAAATTATAAAAAAATGATTAAATTTATTGAATAAAAAACAAATAAGGGAAGTTACAAAAAGAGTTCAAAAGACCCCACCGTTTTTGAGTGTTAAAATAAATTTGGATGATAGAAATTTTGAATCAACCGATTTACAGAACGGGATAAATGGACTAACGCATCTCTCTTTAGTGAGTATTTTTTGAATTCACATTTAAAAGCTTGTAGTTGCAAATAACATCTGAAAAACAAAGTTAGAATTCGTTCATAAGCAAAATGCTTTAATAAGGTAAAAAGTTTTATATTTAATAACAACTTGGTAATACTTTAAATTTAATTAAAAATTAATAAAATAATTATAAATGTAGATTCTAATGTTGAGTTTTAATTTTTAAATTGTTTTTTATTGCTTCAAAATTCACAACGCCAGGGTACAAGATGGAGTAGTAGCTAAAAAATGCTCTAGATGAAAGGTTTTTAAAACAGCCATTAAAAGTGTTCATTTGTGTACTTAATCTAGGAGCCAATTTTAAATTTATAAAACTTTCCTTTTCTTAACAAACCCTAAAGGACACAAAATAACATTAGATGTTTATTTTTTTTCTCATTGTCAGTTCATTTTTTTCATTTTTCTAATTTAAATTTTGTCAATTTTAAGAAAAAAAAAACAAAAAATTGTGAAAATTGCAAGTTTGAAAAACTAGGGTTTATGACTTGAGGCATCTTAAAGTTTAGAGCAATTTTTTCCTTAGCAGAGCATTTTAAAAATACAAATACATTGCAACAGGCAGTCTTTGCTTATTAGGCTGTCGTAAAAAATTATTTTTTAATTTTGATGATTGGAAATTAGCAAATTTAAATTGATTTTATTCATCAATACATTATTCATCAAATCTTGTTACAGTGATTGACAAATAGTCGATTTTTTTCTTTTTCTCTTGTATGATATGCTTCTCTATACATTTTTCTTTTATTTTTTCAGCTTTCTATTAGCACATATTTTAACGAATTGCAGTTATTACTTAGTGGACAAAGATGATGACTGTTTATATATTAGCAAGTGAAACTATGGCTAGTTAACAACAGTAAAATGATAGATTTTCAATTGATTTGGATGTGGTCGAAACGTTGGAATATAGTTGCAACTCAAAAATTGCTAGGCAAAAAATCTCAATGTTAAATGCAGATGATTTCAAAGTTGAATTAGCTGAGACTAAAACTGAGTACGATCTTGGTGTAATGGTGAACAACAAATTCTAAAGGAATGATCAAATCGGCGACTGGTAAATTATCAAAATAGCAGTGATTAAAATAAAATGATCATAATTACAAGGTATCAAAATAAAAATGTTCATAATGACATAAAAATCAAATAAAACAATCAAAATAACATAATCATAATAGCTTTATTAAATAAAAAAAAATTATAAAATTAATCAATTATTTTTTTTATAATAAACTTAAATCTTTAATCGTCTGTAATTTCTTGTTTCGATCATAGCTTGCCAATTTTTTCATAACACAATTTAATTCACTTTTAACACACTTTGATTACAATTTACCGGTTCTTAATTTTGATAAATTGTTTCCCATTTTATTTTGTTCGTTTCTATTAGAATCCACTAACTGATATATTTAAGAGTAGTTTTAAATTTATTTATTTAAATAGTTTTAGGGAATACCCCAGGCAGCTCAGAATGGAACATAGTCCTTCTTGTCAGCGATTGAATAAAAACATTCAAAATAAAAAAGATAAATGACTAAGTGAAAATAAAAATTGACTAGTTTTTAGTGAAAGGAACTAATTGCATATTTATCTTTGTACGTCCTTTAAAAAAGAATTAAATTTTCCCAATTCGTTTATTGAGAAACCTGTGTAAAATACGTTCGAATCTTGAAGCTAACATGTCTGGTTATTTTTGTGTTGATCGGATAATACTTAATGTACCTTAATATTTTGTTCTGCAGTTTTTGAAGGTCTGAGCTAATTTTTTGCGTGGATCATGAAATCGGAATAAAAATGGAATCGAACTGAGAACGGATAAAGCTTTTGAATACGATCTTGGACAGTACAATTGTTTTAAACCTTTTATCCTGCGTATTAAATTAATTTTTGACATAACTTTTTCATTGATGTTTTCTAATAGGTTTTTAAAGCTTAGCTTAGGATCGAATTTGATAGCTAGAAAGGTTGGATACGCTTCTAACGGGACTGGTTGACTTGCGATGAGCAGCTTCAATTTGTA
>PJRA01000401.1:824512-842209 GCA_016987375.1 Brachionus koreanus
ATGTTTTAGAATTGGTTTAGGGCAAATAGCTCTAGAATGAAAATTTATTGGTTTAGTGCAATTATTGATTGTTGAGTTTATTGTGTTGATTATGTCTTCAAGTTCATCATCTAAGTCCCTAGTTGTCTCCAATGGGCTGACTGACGTTCCAAAGTTAGTTAATGAATAATTAAACTTTTGCCAGTCTATTTTATTGAACTAAAAAAAATTTGTTCTGAGTGAATATTGTTAAAAATCGTAATGGTTGGTTGATGGCCGCTTAATTGAAGGTCAAGAACTTCATGGGATTCAAAATAGTCTCGAATTGTGTTTGAGCAAATGTCATTTTCGTCGTTGGATACGTTAGTCGAGGTTTCATAAAGATTTGAGTTAGTTTCTGTCACCAGTCTTTTCATTACAAACTGACCGTAATTTTTCCCAAGATTTTTATTTACAAGATTGACAAAAAATTGTGGCTTTTCCTCAGTTGACTCAGTTACTTGATTAAAAAACTTGATTATGTCAATGAAAAGATTTAACATAGATTTGACAATATTGTCCAAATTTGCGTGCGGAATGCATTTAATGTTGTAGACGGTGTTTGTTTCTGAGTAGACTCTGTTAAAGTTTGAAGTTGCTGCTTTTTCTGCTTTGGCTTGTAACTCGGACTTTTTACGGTTTACTTCGTTGCTAATTGCTTGGCATTTCTTGCTGCAAGAGTGATGTTTTTCGATGCAATAAACACACTTATATAAGGCTGGATCAGTTACAGTGCATACTTCGTGTGAATGTTTGCCACTGCATGGCACACAAGTTGGGTCATTGTCCTTGTAAGGGCAATTTTGTTTCATGCATATTGAGTCGATCACATGTAAAAGACATTGAACACTTGTTAATTTATTATAATTTATTCAACAAAATGTTGCAGTTTATCTCAGGTCCCAAGTTTTAATTGGATAATTTTAATGTTAAAAGAGACATTCAGCTCAGATTAATTGATAATTTAAGGATCTATCTGCAATCCTCCAATAATTAGCTTCTACATTGTTAACGATCCTTTGTTCCAAAAATAGAAATGTTGAATTCTTTGTTGTTGAATTTTTTGAATCCTTGCTTGTAAAATGAACAATATGGTCTTTGAAGTTAAAACAGATGCAACGTGAACACATGACTATAAGGAGTTACATGAATTGATAATTAATTCTTAGATTAAAGCTCACACCAGTCTCTAATTTTCTCTTTGATAAAGTTCGAAATTATTATTCTTCTATTATAACAAAGTAATAAATAAATTTTGTGATGCTGTCTTTAGTTTGATAATCCAACCAATAGGAAAGATGTATCGATCGTATGAATATTTTTTCTGCATAAATTAAGAGAGATGTTATGTCTTATTCGACTCAATATGGTGTCCAATTTTCTGACAGTGAAAACATTGGTTAGGTTGAACGTTAAACCGCCATGGTCTAGCTTTAACAATAGTACTGCCTATTTGGATTTTACCATCTTTGATAATTTTTTCATATGAATCTCTATCACTAATCAAGGCTTTAATAGGCTTAAGTTGTTCGCTAGTGCTTTTTTTTACTACACGGAGAGCTTTGGTTATATTAAATCTTGATTTGAGAGCTGCTAAATTCTCTTCGTTTGATACGTCAAAGTCTTTACTAACATTTAGTAATGCCAGGTAGAATTTTGGTTCTTTTTTGGGAATTAGCTCAACTCCATGAATAAATGCATTTTTTGGCCAGCTTTTTACTATTTGTTGAATGCTTTCTTTTGAATCTGTTTTGATCACAAGTTTCTGTTTGATGTAAGCGTTAATGATAGTTGAGTTTGGTAAGCATCTCTTTAGTTCTTTATATCTCTAAGTTTAAATAACATCTAAGTTCTTGAGGAAATTGCTTGTTGCTGCTAAATTTGACTACAAAGTTTTGCTTGGAGCTATCTGCTTCGTTAACGTGATTATTATCTTGGTTAAGGTTTCTATCTTTATCTAATGGCAAGGTTTACGTGGCTGGTTTTTTTGAGGTGAAGTTTGGCTTGCTTTTGGGTCGTGTACTTTCGCTTTTGGTGATTGTGATTGATTCGGAAAATCAGTGATTTGGTTTTGTTGGTTTGAGAGTTGATGTTGTTGTTGAAAAGAGTGTAAGTACGCTAAAAACGCTGGAAGGAGCTGATTTTGAACTTGATTTGAGCCTGGATTGGGCGGAATCCATTGCGAGGTATGCCACTGCTGGTTGAACATACTCAAAGCAAATACTTATGAGTTGTGCGTTGAATAGTTCGTAAAGAAACGTTAGATTGTAATAACGATAGAACAATATGTTAATTTTTTTTTCTTTTATTTAAGTAGATTTTTAAGATACCTGAAAAATCAGTTATGCCATGACTCACAAAAATTGTTAGTTCTTCGTAAATCGTCTAACAAACGACTATTAACAAGTTCATCCATTTCGAAAATGTGTAAGAAATAATAAATTTTGTTCGCTATTTTACTGTTATGATCATTTAAAAGTGATTCATGTCATTTTGAGGTATTCAAATCAATTAGGTTTTTGTTGGCCAAGTAAACTTTTTGATAAAATTTCATTTTTCAAAAATGATCAAAACATTTTAAATGCGCAATTAAATTTCAATGTATTTCTATAAATTAGAATCCTTTTTCAGAAGACCAAAAAATAAAGCTTTGAAATGTTACCAAATATCAAAAATCTGCGATGAAATTTAATTGCGCATTTAAAATGTTTTGATCATTTTTGAAAAATGAAATTTTATCAAAAATTTTACTTGGCCTTTTTGTTTCGATTTTTTTTTATTTTGATTGTCTTATTTTGATCATTGCTACTTATATACACAGTCCGACAACTGCATTTAGAATACTGTGCACTTGCTTGGAATCCTTATTTAAAGAAGGATATATTTAGACTTGAACAAGTACAAAGACGAACAACGAAACTTGTTCCACAAATAAGAAGTTTGAATTATGAGTCAAGATTAGCTAATTTGGTATTAGAAACTTTAAAAGATAGACGAGAGCGTGGAGATCTTATTCAATTCTATAAAATCCACAAAAATTGTCAATTGGTAATAGAGTGCGAAACTCATGAGCTCAGTGAATAATGAAGTACCAAGTGGAGGAGTAAGGAGAGCAAAGCATCGCATTTGCTCTCAACTACTAAAATGTAAAGCATTCAATAAATTTCTATGTAGGAACAAATGAGGAACAAATTATTTTAATAGGAACAAATGGAATGTGCTGCCAACGTCGGTTGTCACAGCAAATTCGACCAAGTTCAAGTTCAAAAACAGACTAGACAATGTCGGTAGAACCAAAAAAAATGCAAAGTCTACTATAGCGGGATTAGGTCAAGACTTGATTTGGACTTTTTTTATTCAAATTTTTATTAGAAAATGTCAAAGAGGAAAAAAAAACTTTCCATTTAGAAAAAAAAAAAATAAAAAAATATATTCTTGATAAAATTTATTTGCTAGTAAAAAAATGTAAAAAAAAATTTTAAATAAATTTTACTAATTTAATTAGTAAAGCACATTGTTACCATCATTTCCGGGCGTATAAATAGTTTCAAGTAGATTATTATTTTCAATTGTTTCGCTAGCCTCGGAATTTTTATTTCCAGATATTCTGCTTGATGCCGATCGGCTAGATTTTGGCTGCGATGCGTGCAAAATAGAAGAAAATGCCTCGTTGTTGATGGGAGGTGGAGGTGGTGGAAAAGGAACCGGAAGAGATGGAGGTGCCGGTGGAGGAACTGGAATATCAAGCGGGGGAGGTGCTGGTGGAGGTATCGGTACAGGCAGAGTAGGAGGCTCCGGCGGAGGTACAAACGTCATGGTCCCTGAATTACGGCCCGCCGAGGGCCGGCTTTGCAAAGAAGACTGCTTTGATCCTGACTCTAACGGTCTTGCTGCTGGAGATGGTGCTAAAATAGATTCTCTTTGATCATCTTCTGCTGAAATTACTTCTTTAACTGGCTCTTCAACTGAATTACTCTGTTGCAAGACCATAATCTTGGTTGATTTGTTCTTATCAGGCATTGAGTAAATATTTCTATTCTCAGATATTGTTTCAAAATTTTCCCTTGGCATCACTGTTTCATAAGTAACAGGCTCAAATGCATCATTTATTTCATAATCATCACTTTTTTTCGACTTTTTCTTTGACTTAGTTTTTTCCTTTTTTTTGCTCACTTTTTTTTCTTTGTTATTTTTTTCAGCCTTGTGATTAGTAGTCGAAGCAGCTACAGGTTCTATGGTGTCAATACCCATAACTTCTTCTGCTGGTCTGTACCTCGGTCCATTGTCGGCCCTCTGTTCTTCCATGTTATAATTTTCTATATTGTCAAATTTTTTGTCTGATAGTTTGTTACCATATCTAAATTTTTTATAGCAAAGAAGAGCTAATGTAATTGCCAGACATAAAACAAATCCTCCTCCGATAGTAGCAATTATTATCACAATTTCGGATGTTCCCAGACCAGAATTTTTTGTTGTAGTAGAGACAAAATCATTCATGCTTTGATTTGCTCCATACATAGAATTATTTTCATTTTTTAATATATCAAAATTTTCTGCTAAATTAGAAGCTGATAGTTTTGTTCTGGTTGTATCAGTGATTGAAGTTGTTGTTGTACTAGTCGTAGTTGTGGTTGTGGTTGTTGTTGTAGTAGTAGTAGTAGTAGTAGTAGTAGTAGTAGTAGGAAGTGCATGAATATAAGCTATTAAATTTTGGCAATTTTTTATTTTACCAGCCATAACAGTGCAGCATTTAAAGACAGAATTGTTTTTAACTGAGTGAGAATCATTTGGAAAATTGATTGTGTAATTGAAATAGTCCTCATTGATATAGAAAATTTTTGGATCATTTTGCAGGAATTGGTTGTCAGGAACGGAAAGCCATTTGAGAGAGTCAAAATGAGTGCCATCAACATTTTGAATTGCTTCACAGCTGACCTTATTAATGTTGATAAAAAACGCGGCTGTCGAGTTTGATGAAGAAAGAGTGAGGCCACTTCTGATCCTCGGCATTTGGTCGTCGAAAAGTCGCTCAAGTACTAGTGGCGGTTCTACTGGTTCAACCAAACCTGACTCGACTAATTTACACTCTATTTGATAGCGATTGCTCCGATCATTTTCAATTTGATATAAAAATTGCTTTTCAATGCAGAATTTTTCATCGCCTAGGTTTTTGTTGTCGTATCTTAGACAATTCAAGCTATCGGCCGATCTGGTGTTGACAAATGCGCTCAATAGGCCGTATTTTTGTACGCCTGTTTTGACACATGTGATTAGAACATTTTCGTTTCTGTTAACTAGCAAAAAATTTGCCTCTTGTCCTTTATGAATTATATTTGGTGTCGATGTCTCAAATTTTAGACTTATTGTTGATGTGTTAAACCAAACTGTATCTTAGATAAATTGTTTAAATTCAATTGAAAGTTTTTTTTTTATCTATTTTAATTATTGGATTTTGCAAGTCTTTTTTTTTTGAACAATTAACTCTAAGAGTTAATTTTATTTGCTTTAAAATCAAAGTTGTTTAAAAGTCATTAAGTCATTGTTAAGTCAAGTTAAAAGACTTGACTTTGAAAAGACTTTAAAATGACTTTTTTTTTGAGTTTTACACAAGAAAAAACTTAATAAAATTTATTCATAAATTTAATTTAATTAATTTGAGCATTTAATTTCTTAATCAAAATTTCAAATATAAAAAAAATGTAATTATTAATGACTTTTTTTAGTGATGTTGGTTAAGCTTGGTTAGCTGGTTAGCCAATTTAGGTCAACCAATTTTTGGTGAACCAATTTTTAGTAAACCAGTTTTTGGTTAACCAAAGTCGACTATTTTGGTCGATCAAATTTTGACCTAAAATTAATTATCTAAACAAATTTTGAAATTTTTTAAATTTTGAGATCAAAATTTTAATATAGAATTAAAATAAAATTTTAAGACTTTAATTTTTAAACAAAACAAAATTAATTCTTTCATTAATTTTTGATAAAGATTTTAATTGATTTTGATCCTTAACCATATATCATAGATCCTATTTTTTTTCAAAAATTTGAATATTTAAATTTCAGAATATACACAACCACATTAAATTTTTTACATTAAGAATCATTTTAGAGCCCTAATAAAACGAAAAAATGTATATTCGGATTGTTTTTAATCTTGAATTCAAAATAAAAATGATTGTAATATTTTTATAAGTGTTCTTCCTTAAGCGAGTAAAGAATTTTACATATCGAGTCGAATAATGACATCTGAATGTTTAGAGATTATCCTAATCTTTTTTTTTTAAATAGCAAAATTATCTTTTTTTAGTATTTTTTTTTGGGAGACCAAATTAAGAACCAAATATTAGTTAACCAAAATTTGGTCGGCTATAAATTGGCTAACCTGATTTGGGTTGGCCAAAGTTGGCAAATTTGGTCGACCAAGCTTTGGTTAACCAACATCACTACTTTTTTTAAGTTATAATTTAAAACTCATTTAGAAAAATTGAAAAATGAATTAAGAGTAAATTAAAAGCCATATTTATAAATTAGACACATGTTCAATAGTAAACCATATTTTATTCATCCAGAACTTTTAGTATCAATAGGAAATACAGCTTGTTCAAAATATACATATACAAAAAAGTTATTTCACTCGTATTTTAACTTTTTTTCAATAAAAATAAAATTATTTTGTAATAAAAAATATATGTTTGATTTAAGATATGATATGATTAAAAAAATAAAAATGATTAAATTAATTTTTTATTTAGCTCGATAGCGATAAATAAATAACAAAAGAAAATTTCACCGGACTATTTAACTTCGATTATTTTATGGTGACGAATAAAACAAAAATAAATCAATCAATTGACTAAAAATCTATTTTTTAGTTAAACTCAAATTATATTTTTTAATTTTATTAAATTAAAACCACTCCTTTTATGAAACCATACAGTTATTCTGTAATTTTAAGTTTCCTTTTTTTTTTTGAGATCCAAATTTGAAAAAATGAGAAAAGTAATGGTATATTAAATGAGAAGTTCTTCGGATTTTTATAAGAATTAAAAATTTTTTTTTCATGTTATAAATTTTAGATGTAAGTTAGTTCTTAAATGAGATAATTATGAGAATGAAATCTGGCTAAAGAGACTTTTAACAAGTGGATTGAAAAGATGAAATTAGCTTTTGAAAATAAGAAAAAATTAATTTTAAAATTTTAAAAATAAAACTTGAATATTTTTTACCTCTATTTTCAGAAACCTGAATTGAATTCTTTTGAATGTTTCCAAGTATGGAAATATAATATCTAAGATGAACAAATGAATGCTTAGATGAATTCGAAACATGGTTTTGAAAGTGAAAAATGAAGATATTAGCTGAAATATCCTAAAGTGGTTCGATCAGCCACTCAAAGAAACAAGGAAAGTAGGATATTAAAGAAAATAGGAAAAAAAAAATCATATTTTTTTTAGACTGATTAAATAAATATTCTATGTATACCTGTCCGTAATTCAAATAATTTTGAATAAAGTTTATTTAAAAAAAATCATGTCACAAGTCTCAAGCGAAATCCAAGTCAAAGACTTTAAGTGTTTAATTTTTATTCTTAAAAAATCAATACTAAATATTAACTAGAAGAAATATTTTTTTTAAATTTTAATTTATAAAAATTTTCTTTTGTTTGAAATAAAAATGTGAAATGAAAAAAAAACTACCTTGATTTGTAAATTTATATTTCAAAAATAAAAAAATTTTCAGTCAAGTTTGGTTATATTAAAACGAGTTTTAATAAATACTTTGTAACTATAATCAGTGAATTTAAATAAAATGAATTTCTTATTTAGATCTTCATTTTCTGACTGTTTTATTAAAGTGTGTTGGCCAATAGATAACATATTTTTAATACAAATCAATTTCGATAATTAAGATACAAAATTTAACTTTTGAAATAAACAAAAAAATTTAAACTCCGGACTTAGACTTTTAAGCAACTCTGTGTTACATTATTCCTAAAAAAATATCAAAATAAATGACAAAAAATGAAATTAAAAATCCAAAATGCTAACAATTTACCTTGAAATCAAATACGACTTTAAAAATATTATTTAAATAATATTAGTAAATTTATTCAAAAAATATTGATTTTCGAAATAAAAGAATAAAATTAATTTATAAAATAAAATAAGAAAAAAAAAACTCTTTTGGTTTGTGTTATCCAAGATTGGATGACCAAGAATAAAACATACTTTTTTTAACTTTTTGCAGTTAGAAAAAATAGATTGTAAAATATTTTAGCAGTCAACAAACTTATTTTTTTCTTAATTAGCAACAAAGCCCAAAAGAAGCTTTTTAGAATTCGATTTTAATTGCTTTTGAATTAAAGAAGCTTTACAACAAGAAACCCTAAAAATAAAAAATTATTTCTAGACTTATTTGGATCAATTTAAAAAAAAATTACTTAATTATTGAACATTTAGGGTATACATTAATTTTTTATAGTATTTTAGCATTGCACTAAAAAATTCAAATTTTTCAAACAGAATAAATTGAAGGCTGATAAAATTAGAAATTGAAAAATCAGAATGATAAAATTGAGAAAAATAGACTTTTTTATATGGAAAAAAAAATTAAAGATTACCTGCTTTGATAGTTGATGTGAGTAAAAGAATCGAGCAGGCAAAATGCCAAAACAGTTGCATTGTTTAATAAATCAAAAATAAAAATGAAATAAAAAACTTTAGCAGTTAGTCAAAATAAAATTCCAATTTGAGTTTTATCCCAAACAAAATAGTAACTATTGTGAATTCAAGATTGAGCTCAGGCCTTATGTTCTTTACATAACTTGTTCGCCTCTAAAGCACCTTTGAAAAAGAAAAAAAATTTAAGCAAATTTTTTTTGTTTAAGCATTCAGAAAGAATTGTTTGTGTGGCTATTATTTTTTATTCGAATAGTTTTTGAAAAGTTTTTTTTTTTTTTTTTTAAAAGAATTCAAAAACAGAAAGGTACTTTTGAAACCAAAAAACTTGAATAAACACTTGAGATTATATAACTATAGAAATTTTTTTTGTAGTTCTCAATTGCTTAAGTTTCTACTACAATTTTGACTGTTTTTTTTAATAACAATAAAAAAAAACTTGAAACTTATTTCTTCAAAATTTGACCTACAACTGAAATTCAATATGAAGTATTACTAGATATTTTAATTAAAAAAAATAAGCCTTTTTGACTGATTAATTTTTCGGTAATTTAAACCTAGATTTTTGTCAATAAATTTTATTACTTGAAAATAATTTGGATGTGACTGTTTCCAATATTTGTTTTTTATGCTGATTTAAAAGAGCTATTAGTTTTTTCTTTTTTAAACAAGCTTTTAATTTTGATTTCCTTGGTAAATAAAAACTTTTCTGCATAATTTTATTTAAATTGGAATTTTCTATATATTCAAATTTTCAATTTTAAATTAACACGGTAGCTTTTTTTTTTTTTAAGTTGAACAATTTTTTTTTGAATGATAGTTGATTTCATTAACTTTTTTTTAATTTTTAACACGTTTGATTATTTTGATTTAATAAAAAAATATCTATAAAAATAAACTACAAAAAAACGAGTTTCAATTCAAAAAAATAATTTTGCTTCTTTTTATTAAATTTCGAAAAATAAATTATATAAATGTTATGAGTGAAAAAAAGCTTTTATTGATCTAGTTATTTCGAAATTTTTCTTATAGATGATGTATTCAATTTTTTCAATAAATTTTTTGGTATAATTTTAGTGATGTGATTTAATATGTAGTTTTAGTACACCTTTTAAATGTTCTCACAAACATATAGGCAAACATGTATCATACTCAATTTGTATGATCGTTTTTTTTGGGTCTGACTAAGCAACAAAAAATATTATTAATGTTTTGTTAAGTAACATGTAAATTTTTTGGAATTTACAAGAGTTAATTGACTTTAAGCCTGTCAAATCATGATTAACAAATCTGCAAAGTCTGTTAGTGTTTTTGTATCTTTTGAATTTTTCAAATCCAGAAAAAGTATCTTATAGAGGACATCGAGCTTTTGAATATAAGCTATTGGTCACTCATCTAGCATTTAAATTGACCAAATAAAAAAGACCTAGTGATCTTTTTTACTTGTGAAATTTGTCAACTAGAAGGTGAAAATGTTCTTAAACTAAGAAGGATACAATGCATTGTTAATTTTGAAACAAAAAAGAAAAAAAAAACTTAAAATCTAAATAACTCTTTTTCAAAATTCGCATCATTTGATTCAAAATTTGTATCACCCAAATTTATTTTTAAAAATAACTGTGCATTTTATTTTTAATAATTTTTAAAATTCATTAAGTGCGTTAAACATTTAAAGAGTTATTGTGCAAACTTGATTTTTATTAAATACAAATTTTATTAAATTTTTAGAACTTTGGAAAAAAGGTTATATTTGAAATTTTTTCTATTTTGGTTTGAAAATTAACAATAACTACCCTTCTTATCACCAATTACTGCTGTTGCTGATAGGTATTTTTTCCAATGATAATATAATAATTTCAAAATTTTTATTTTTGAAAAATTATTTAAATTTAAATAAAGAAAAGACACATCATTTGACAAAAATTTAAATTTAAATGACATTCTTTTTGGCTCCAAATATAGAAGCCTATTTATTAAAAAATTCTTTAAACAATTTTATTTTTAAAAAAGAAAAATAATGAAAATTTTGTTTAAATATCTTATTATCCGGTTTTTCTAAATAATTTATTTAGTTTTTGAAAATTTTTTTTGACTGATAGTCAATTAAGTACGCACATGGCAACTCGAAGCTTTACAAAATTGTGTTTTTATGCTTGTAATTGTATGCCGATAGCATAACTCACTCCTATATATGACATAACCTTTTAATTTTGCCAAATATAAAAGTTTATATTATTATTAAAATTAGAAAAATTTGCTTATAAAATGATTTAAAAAATAGCTGAAATACAATTGAGCAGAGGTAAAAGAAAAATTTAACAAATCATTTGGATTTTTTACTTTATACCAATAGAGCCTTTTGTTAAATTTTTAAATCAATTTTGAATTTATTTACACAAATAGTTTGCATAATTTTTTCAAATAAGTCTTTAACTAATAATCTCTAGATTAACCTTGAAATATGACTATGAAAATTAGAATTATTTTAATAAAATGTAGCATTAGTAGTCGATTGTTTTTTTTTCAATTTAAGCATTTTTAGTTTTAAGTTTATTAGTAACTTATTAAAATATAAAAAAATCGAAAATTTTTTTTTTAAATTTATAAATTAAAATAAATAAATAATAAGTAGATTTATAAATGTTTCTTAGCAGAAGGGTTCATTGCCTGATGTATCCAAATAATAGCTTCCATATGGAACATTTCGTTGAGCTTTGAAACCCATTGAAACACAACCAAATGATGAACAACTGCTAAACGGACATTTTGAATTTTTGAAATCACCTTTAATTTTTAAAATAAAATAATTGCAAACAATGATTAGATTTACTTACTATAGCTGGTACATTTAATAGCAGTATAAGGACATCTTGAAACACTTTGTGCATAAAACTGATGAGATCTGCCATGACTACATGATATAAATTCGCCAATTTCACCTTTTGGATCAATTTTCATTTGAATTTTTTCTAATCCATTATCGCTTGTACTATTGGCATCACTTTTGGACAAGCAACCGCTTTGTCTTTTTCCACCATTGGGATAAAAATTCAAATGACCGATAGGATCTTGAATACCTAGTTCCAAGTCTGTGTGAATAACATCAACAAAGTCAGAATCACTATAATCCAATCTCGAGCTAGATGATTGCCCTTTGAATAAAGGCCCTGCAGGGTCCATTCCACTGATGCGTGCGAAGCGCTTAATTTTTCCAGCAAATCCGCAAACATGTGCACCAAGGCTATGTCCAATACAATGAACTCTTGAAGTTGTCATTCGGCTATCAGTAATAAATTTGGCTATTTTTTCACCAACTTGTCTTGTGTTAGCAGCAGCAGAAAAATAGTCTGGTGCTTGAGCTCCTAGCTTCCAATTGACCATAATTACATTTACATCATAAAGTTTCAATAGTTCTGTTTTTATGCTTATTACTGACGATGGATCTGATGAAAAACCATGAACTAGAAATTTTGTGTCCTTGTAGTGACTGAAACCAGCAGAAGCTAAATTTTGAGAAGTCACTGTCACAAAATTATTTGGACTTCTACGTGTATAGAGCTCAAAGACTGGCCAGCATGATACAATATAAATCAAATTGATTAAAATAAAAGTTTTGGTTAACATTTTATTTTTTTTTGTTTAATAAATTTGAGCTGATTGATATAAATAACTTTATGTGAATTTTACAAATTGATAAGCTGTGTGGGTAAATTATTATCAGTGACTAGGGGAGTTTGTTTTAAAGTTTGCAAAAGTTTAAGAGGTGTTTTTTCAAATTTGTTATTTAAGTCATTAACACCTCGTTGTTATTTAAAAATAATGTTATATTAAAGTCAAGCATGGGAAAATACACACAACATTAGAAAAATCTAGATTTGATAAATTTGACAAAAAAAATCAAAAAATTTAAAATTTATCTTTGAAACGGAAAAGCAAAAATTTTTTATTAAAAAATTTCGTTTTGTTTTTTATTTTTTTTACTGTATTAAATAAAAAAATTAATTTTTTAAAACTATTTGTAGATCTTATGATTTAATCGTTTGGTTAAGAGATTAAACTCAATTTTTCAGTATAACCAAATTATCAGATCGTCGGCAAATAGAGCTATTTGAATTTCTTTCTGGATATTGTTCACGACATCACTAAAGTATATTGAGAATAATGTAGGGAAAAGACAGCTTGCTTGAGGGAAACCAGAGTTGATATTAAAATATTGAGATCTATAGTCTTCGTTTGTAAAGTCTAAGAAAATGATCATGAGTGCTTATATTTTTTCTAAAACCAGACTAGCATGGTGATAAGTATTTAATTTCAAAATTTCCACTTTTTCTAGTCATTTGTTAAATATCCAATTTAAGTGAGACATTGAATAGTTTGAAAATACGTTTTAGTGTAAAAGTCGGGCAATTTTTAAGTAACTTATTGATATATTGTCTATTCCAGGACAGGCTTTTGAGTTTAAGTTTTTTAGAACATCAATAAATTCTTTCTTTGAAATCTAATCACTTGATTAGAAATTGAATTGTTTAAGATTTATTGAGTCTAAGTGATCAAGACTACAATCTGGTTTAAAGATGTCTTTTACAATTTGGGCAATTTCTTCCTAGTCACTTCTGATAAAATTTTGAGTATATTTAAGTTTAATGTTTGTTTTATTTGTTTGCTTTGTCGCAATTAACAATTGTGTGCATTTGTTTCAGATTCCATTAGAGTTGTCATCTAGACAGTGCCTATTATTTATTTGTATTTCTGTACCGAGCTTTAGCTCCTTCAGATTAAAAATAAAAATAAAATCAAAATAAAGTTAAATGGAATAAAATAAAAAATAATTTTGCCATAAAGTTTGTAAAATACGACCGTTGCTAATTATATCCTTTTTTTTATTTTAGCCTAAAGGGACATCTTTAGGGTTGGGATGCTATTCTAAGCCATTCTCACTGCACACTAAAGCTAATATTTATTTACACACATATTTTTTTCCAGTATGGACGCGTACATGCACCATATCTAAAATCAGTGTCATTAACACTCAAAAACGGATGAATTTTTTGACCTTTTTATTTAAATCTATTTTGATACTTTTTTTCAATGAAAATAAATTTTTTTTAAAGAAAAAATTATATAATTTTATAATATTTTTCATTTAAAATATGATTGAAAAAAATATATAAAAAAATGATCAAATTTATTTAATAGAAAACAAATAAAGGAAGTTACAAAAGGTTTTTGAGTGTTAAATGTTAAGTTCTGATTGTCAAAAACTTGTTTCTTTGCATTGTAAAAACACAATATGTACAAAAAATTCCTTTAGCATTTTTATCTTTCTGTTATTTTGATCTTAATTTATAAATTTTATCGCTTTGATTTTTATAAAAAATAAAAAAGTTTCAAAAAACTGTTAAATAGCTAATGTCAATTATTTTTGATACCAACTAAAATAAATTTGATATCAATTAACGTAATCATCCGAATTTAGTGACATGTCACAAAATGATCTTTTACATGTTATAACAGCGTGTCACTAAAATAGAGTACTCTATTTTAAAGACATGTCACTAAATTCGGAAAATTACGTTAGCATTTTTTCTGATATCAAATAAAAAAAAAAATAGATATCAAAATTAGATAGCAGTAAAAATGTAATCCTTTTTTTATTAGTTTTTTATTATTACTCCATTTGTATAAATAATAAAAAATATATTATATAAAGATATTTCAATGGACCTGTGCATTAAGAGCAAAAGATTAAGGCAGCTAGGGCATATACTAAGGATGGTAGAGAATCGAATATCAAAAAGAGTACTTTAATGGACACTGCAGGGCAAGCGAAAAGTAGGAAGACCAGCAATGACTTGGAGCCCAACAAACATGAAAAAGCTCATTGAAGTGGACTGTAGTAAAAGTAAAAGCAAAAGATCGACTTGAGGGGGAATCAAAAGAAATGACCTTATTTAACACTTGTTTTTTGCATGTTGTTGCTTCAATTTTGTACATTACTAAACAGCGCCAAAAACATCTTATTTTTTTTCCGGAGTTCTGAATCTTAAATTCCTTTTTTTACTCTTTATTTGAAAAATAAAGTACTTCGAAAACTGAAAATTAAAGACTTTGGAGTTTCTAAACACGTAATTTACGAATTACCAACCCTAATAAATGAATAACATCTTGAAAAGAAAAAGAAGAAGAAAAGAAAGAAAACGTACAAGTTAGTTTTAGTTTGTACTTTCCTAAATTCACATATAATAAATTCCTTACCACTAAAATATTGTTTGCGATAACAAGGGATATGTAGTTATAATTTATAAGAAATTTCATTTTTTTATCTAGCTTAAAATATTAAAAATTTTAAAATTTAAAATTATAAAAAATTTATTAAAAATTCTATTAAAAAAAATACTAAAAAAAATTTTGAATCTCGATGATCTCAAAAATTGGAAATTATTTACAAGCGAGCATAAGATGCCATTGAGGTAATACCGCACATATTTCGTCTATTTCGAGCCATTTTCATATAGCCATTCTAGAAAAAAAAAAACAAAGTAAAAATTTTGTTAAAATATATTAATAAACATACTTGTCCCCATCTAGAGCCCCAACTATTCTTAATAAGCCAGTAGTCTTGTCCATATTCTCTTCCATAGCCCATTACGATAACAGCATGAGTAAGTCTTCGAGAGCTACAATAATAATCTTTGTATATGCCACCTGAATAATGTATAAAGCCCCATCTGGACGCATCTACAGCAACCGCAACAGGTCCATTGGTAGCCACTGCATATTTTAAAGCGTACTCATTTCCTCTTGGCAATGGAAAATATCTACTTATTCTTGTTTTTCTTAGATTGTATCTATTGTAACATCGATAAGCTCTTCTTCTATACGGATAATAAGCCTCTTCGGCAACACCATTTTGTCTTATGTATTCAAAGGCATTATCTGGCCAGCCACCTCTGCATCCATAGTTCAAATATC
The DNA here is from genome assembly GCA_016987375.1 of Brachionus koreanus. Taxonomy (NCBI): domain Eukaryota; kingdom Metazoa; phylum Rotifera; class Eurotatoria; order Ploima; family Brachionidae; genus Brachionus; species Brachionus koreanus. The sequence continues at coordinate 840,181 of PJRA01000401.1, forward strand.
GTCTATTATTTAAAGTACAATCGACAAGTTCTTGTTCTGAAAAACGCTTAAATCTATTATATTTCATTGCATATAGACTTTCTACTACTCCAACTGCTGCAAAAGCCCAACATGCTCCACAATTAGCTTGATTTTTTATGGCTGCTGAGTACCTTCGCCAGTCCACATAACTTGGTAGCACAACTCTTGCATTTTTCATTTCATTCATGAATTCATCTACTTCCGATTGATTGAAATTCATTGCCAAGTCAGTTTCGTTGAATCTAAACGATGATTTGAGACCAAATTTTAGCAAGGCAGTTTCTTCCATGTTAAAGTGAGAAAAATCATTTAGAGATGTTCTATATGAGGTCTTGTTGTGACTAAACTCATCATTGTGCTCTACTACTTTGAGATAATTTTCTTTGTACAAGTCATATCGCATCAATTCCTCAGACTCAGGAAAATCTAGTTCATTTACTTTTTTGTGGTCTTGCCAGTCTTTACGAATTTTTGCCTCCAGTTCATCAGACACTGCTGAAACAAAGCATACCATTAGTAAATTTAAAAAAATTTTCATTTTTGATTTTTCTTTTTTAAAATTTTTCAAACTTAAATTTATACCATTGAACGGTAAAAAAGATTACATAACTTAATGGAGACTCATGTTCGACATTAATAATATTTTTGTTGCGTAACTTGGTGCCATTGCTTCAGGTAATAGCTTATTAAAAAGTTACGCAATGATAATCTTTTTCGTTTTTTATTGTATGGGACCAAAATGTAGAATTGTTTGTTTAAAATTATGTAATGATAAAGGCACTTATTAGGCATTGAAGTAGTCACATTTTAAAGCAGCGTCAGACTATTGCGTTCTCATTTTACTATTTTGTCACTTAAGTTTACACTGTTAATAAATTTTGGATTATATAAAATCGAATCTATATTGAATATCCTAGTCCATTGTGTTATTTCCACCTTACTATTTCTTTTTTTTAAATAATATAAAAATTACTTCTTTTTTTAATATTTTTGTATCTAGTACTATGGGACCCCAATGAATTGTTGGAATTTTATACAAGAGTTAAAAATTTAATTAATTAAATTTATTCAGCAAAATGATGAAAATAATAATAAAGAAATAAATTAAATAATTATTTTATTAATTAGTGGCCACTTCTAGCGTAAACAAATAATAAAGAATATAACAAAAAGAAAATTCTCCTATCGAAAAGCAGATATTCATTAATAAAATTCAAGCGCCAAAAATTGACAATATTTGCTTTTATTTTAAATTTTCATTTGCCATAACAATTAGCTCATGTTGTTCCAAATTTAAAAAAAAAATCAGCAATTAATTGAAATAAACTTTTTTATTGTAAGCAAAAGAGAATTCATATTAATAAAAATTTATAGTAAAATTTTTTATTATTAATGGTTTGTATTGTTTTTTAAAAGATAAAATTAAAGTCCGGACTTGGACTTGGCTTTAGACTTGTGCCTTCTAACAACTCTGCTTTTACTAAATTGTTTTTTATATATCAGTCCAGGTGCTATAAAGAAGAGACTTGATGAGCTAGACAAAAACAAATCAATAGGCACCGATGGCATTCATCCATATGTACTTAGAGAGTGCAGTGATGTTTTATGTGAACTGCTGTCTATTTTGTATAAGTTATCATTCGAGTCTAGTATGATACCAGCGTGTTGGAAAAGAGCTAATGTTACTCCAGTAGACAAAAAGAAAGGTGGTAGAACAAATCCTGAAAACTATCGTCCAATATCGCTTTTATCGATATTAATAAAAATAATGGAGAAGATATTTAGAGATGAAATGGTAATGCATTTATCGGAACACAAATTACTTTTCTATTCATCAACATGGATTTATGCGTGGTAAATCCTGTGTAACCAACTTGCTTGAGAGCTTAGATATTATTACTTGACTTACTTGAGGCCTTGAATAGAGGATTCAGTGCTGTGGTAGTATTTTTAGATTTCTCGAAGGCGTTTGATCGCGTTTCGCATAAGCTACTAATTATCAAGTTAA
>PJRA01000401.1:842553-864798 GCA_016987375.1 Brachionus koreanus
GAGAGTTGAATTAGTTGAGACTACTACTGAGCGCGATCTTGGTGTTATGGTGAACAACAAACTCAAATGGAATGATCAAATCGACAACTGCGTTAAAAAAGTTAACAAAAAATTTCCCTTCAAAATTATTAACATTCAACAGTAAGTCATTCCAACAAATATTTTTTTCAGTCAATTAGTTTTTTTTTTGTCAAATAAAAAAAATAATATTAGTAACCATATTTTGTTAATTTTGTCATCTGTTTCTTCTTCAAATCAAGCTTTTGAAAAGACTCACATTATTCGTGCCAGATGTTCAAATAAATCTATAAAAACTCTAAATTTTATAATTAGCTAATTGCGCCAAGATTATTGTGTTTTGTTAAGACTTTTAATTAAATGAAAAGTAAATAAAAATTTAATAATTATAAGAATTATTTTTTTAATGTAATTTCAAAGCTTTTGAGATATTTTTTGGGCAACCTTGCTTTAAAAAATGCTTAGTCAAAAAAACTCAGCAAAGTCGCTAAGACAGACATATAATCATAAGATTTTAGTTCTATACAAATAAATAAAGAAAAAAGGCCAATATGACCCAGTCTAAATACTATACTTAAATCGACCGATTAACGTAGGTGATATTAATTACCAGGTTAGAAAGTGAAAATCCTCTTTGCCAATATTTCTCAATACCAAAGAAAACTTTACACTGTTTCAGAATGTATGTTCAGTTGAGATAAACAAATTGTCAATTTTTTTATTGATTGATTTGAAATGTATAAAAAATTTTAGTACCCAAATACATGATGTTTTAAATTAAAAAAATGATTTACCTAAATTCTAATCCTTTTATAAAGTAAATTTAAAAATAAATTGTTTTTTACTAATTTTTCAAAAACAAATACCGATGATTAAAACAAATATTTATTTTTTGATATTTTTTAAATTATAAATTAATTAAATTTATATATATATATATATATATGTCTAAGTTAAATCAAAAAAAAATTTATTATTTTTAAATTTTATCATGAAACATCTTTTTCTTTCAGTTATTTTTCTATTTTTCTCTAGTGAATCTAATTCATTAATGAGAGATAATTGTCAACAGTCAGTCAAAAATTTTTATTTTAAAGACAATCATTTCAATGGAGAAATTTTATACATAAAAAATTTTGATTCATTTCAACAATTACAATTAGAATGTATCAATTATAATATAGCAAATAAAATATCCCAGGTAATCATAATCCCTTATAGACAAGCAATCTTCTCATTTGATTTATCCCTAATTAGTGATTATGTTTTTCCTAATTTGTTTATCAATATTGCGAATATCAAAGCGATTGATGTACAATCAAATGGTTTTAGAAAATACTTAAACAATTCTTTGAACATCATCACTCTGTCTTATACAAAATTTGATATCTATTATCCCAACACTTCTTTCAGTTGTTCTCAATTTATGTTTGAACAAGCTCATCTATTTGGATTTTTTAAAAATGTTGACCATGCTACCTTTACATTCACAGTCAAATATAAAACAAATCTATGTCCTTTAATATTTAAAAATTGCCAAATTTATTTTCTAGAGTTCTATGGCTTATCAGATGCTTTTCTATTGCGAAACATTTTTACTTTTAAAAAATTAAATCTAAATTTTGCCTCAACTATCAAAAATCTATATCTATATGTTTTTAGATACAATTTATCTGAAAAATTATTTAATAAACAAGTATTCAAAAAAATTGAAGTAATAACTGTTAAAGATCAAATAAATTATATTCAAAGTAATACATTTAAAAATTTGAAAAATTTAAAAATGATTTTTTTAAGCTTAGTTAATAATTTATTGCTTGATGGCAGCTCAAATTGGTTAAGATTTATTGCTTCAAATTTTTCACCAGTAAGAATACAATTATTTGGATTTGATAATTCTTTTTTTTTAGTTGAAAATTTTTGCTTTTTTCAAAAAATTCCATTTAATAGGCACATATACTTTAGCATTTATGTGCCTGGCCAAATCTGTACATGTACTCTAATTATGATACTATCTCGAATGAATGAATCGTATGCAAATGTGACATGCTTAAATTTTTACAAAAATTCATGTGATATGATCAGTTTGGCAACACTTTGTGACACAAAATCATTTTCTAAAATTCAAACTATTAGCCAACTTGATCAATTGTATGTTTCTGAATACATCAACTTTATTTCTATTATTTTATCCTTATTTTTCGCAACTATTGGCTTTATTTTAAATTTATTCAGTGTTTTTATTTTAAAATATCTACATCAAAAAGAAAATAAACTTGGTCAATTGATGCTTGTGTCTTCAGTCTTGAATTTGGCTTATTGCTTTATCATTTATGTGCATTTATTCAGCACATGTGTCAGTTTCAGTGGCGTTTATTGTTCGCAATTTAAAAGGTTGGAAATTTTTCAATATTTTGAAATTTATCTATATAACTTTTTGGGGAACATAATCAAATTATTGTCAGACCTATTTTGTATTAGAATTGCTTTAAAAAGACAAAAACTCATACAAGATAGAAAAAATCTGAAAATTTTCAATATAAATTTAATCAAATATTTATCTAGGATATTTTTATTAGTAGTCATAGTTCTAAGCAATATTGATCAATTTTTAATTAATAAAATAAATGAGAATTTTTTTGCAAAAACAAATCACGACTATTACAATTTTCCAACCAGACTTTTGGTGGTAAATGGCAACTTACAGAGCAGCAAGCCATTTGTGTATAAATTTTATTTTTTTTACTTTATTTTGTATTTTTGTTTTAAGGATGTTTTTATTGTGATCATTTTGATTGTGTGTGACTTGATTTTTTTAGTTAGTTTTAGAAAAATTTTAAAACAAAAGAAAAAAAACAACAATTTGAATGCACAAGTGAATAGGAAAAATAACATGAAAAAAATTAAGAAAGCAGAATTGAGAATATCATTTAATGTTTTTATCAACCTTTTGCTATTTTCTTTGTTTCGATTAGGAGAATTGATTATTTCAATTTTTATATTTAAGCAAAATTTGAATGGAAATCTATGCTTGGAGTACTTAAAACTTTGCAGTAATTACCTAGAACTGGGAAACCTTTTTTATTTAATTAATTGCACGATAACTGTTACAGTTTTTTACAATCTTAACACAGAATTTAGAAAAGAAATTAAAACATTTTTTGAAAAATTTCAAAAAGATAAAAAAAATTAGTTTCTTAAAAATTTATTCTATTATATTTGAGAAAGTAATTTTAAAAAAAGCTTAAAAAAACTTTTCTAAATCAAACTCATTAAAAAAATATCTCAATAGAATTAAAAAATGATCTATCTTTTTTTTTTTAACAATATAATTTGCGTCAAAAAATAGAAATAAAATAAAAAATTAATTGATTATTTTGAATAACATTTCAATTTTGAGCCTTAGACCCTATAACCGTATCAAAGTAACAAAATATTCAAATTCAACCTCTATCAATAAAATAATAAAATATGGATCATAGTCTATACAGTTAATATTTATCATCTTAGACATTATAAATTTTGGAACAAAAAAATAATTAAAACAAAATGTTTTTTTTTAAGGCTATAGCAATTAATAAGCTGATATGTATCACACAAATTTGGTTTGTGCAAAAACTCTGCGATTTAATTTTAATAATTTTCTAATACATTTACTATTTAGCTAAATTGCACAGTTTTTATACAGACAAAAATTGGATGATATATATCTTGCTTCAGCTGATACATTTTGCTGAACGATTTCTAGACTGACTGTATCATAAAAGATGTGCAGTCAAAACTCATAATTTTCTCAAAAAAAATTATTTCAATTTGTATAAGTTTTTACAACTTTATAATGTTTACAGAACCATTTTTGCGCAACTATGAAAAAATAATATAGTTTTTCCACTTGTATATCTTTTCCACAAATACCACAAATATTTACCTTGTCAGGAAATTTAATTTGTTTATTCGTAAAGAAATTTATTATTGTGATTGCTTTACATTGAAATATAATTTAACGACAGTACACAAAATTTCCATGATACCGTGACCTTTTGTCAATTACGCCAGTAAAAACCAGCATGGGGATTTTTTTTGAATATATATACCATTAGAATTCAATGGCAAAAATTAAAAAAATAATTTTATGGCTGGAACATACTGGCTATTCTACATATTGAGAAATATTTCTCGATAAAACAATGCTTTAGAAAACATTTTTGATTGTTAAAAAAAACTTATATATTTAAACTTTTAAGAAAATATTCTTGGAAACTTTTACTTTTATGTACTTTATGCCAAATGAAACAATGTATTTCATTTTCTTCTATGCAATTTTTTTTTATTTATTATTTTTTTCACAAAAATCTATTTTTATATATCTCTACAGAATAATTATAAAATTTTTTTTGTAAATACCTTTTAAACGAAAATTTCTTTCTTTTTCCATTTCCTTTACTTTATGGTGATTCAGAGCAATATATTTCCTTAAGGCTGGCTATAATATTACAATTGTTACAACCTTAAAAAATTCAATCCGTCTTATTTTTCTTATCACATGGCTCTGTTATCTTGTCACATATCACATAAAAGCATTCAATATTCTCTTGATTACAGTTTTCTTTTGCTTTTTCATAATTTGATCAACTTGATATTTATTTAACTGATTTTTACTTGCCTAAAATTGAATATTTTTTTTTCATACTCATCTAAAAAAAATAAATATCAATAATAATGCCAAATTTCGTCATACGCTTATCATTTAAAAAAATGAATCTACAAAGTCGTTGATAAAAAGATAACTATAGGCATTTGCAAAAGCAGATAAAGATGAATGTTTGAAAATAATTTCGGTTGATAGAGAATCAAGCAGCTTAACAACAAATATTATTTCATTAGTGAAGACAAAAAAATCTTTGAAGATAATATTTTTATAAAAAAATAATCAAGAAATTGAATAAAGCGTAAAGAGCTGTGGATTTTTTTGCAAAAAAAGAATTTTTTCAAAGATATTTGAGATTGATTCGTTTTCCAAGCCAGCTTAACTAACAAGATGTAAATGTAGTAACCACAAGAAAAAAATTAAATGTGCTCTCTAATCTAAACTCTATTATTCATATTATTATATTTACACTACTTACAAAAGCACTAGTCTCAACGACGCTTGGGACTAAGCTCAGAATAAAACAATACTTTATCTTTAATTACTAATTATTTACAAGTTTGTTAAAAATCTATTCACATCTATTTGTTAAACTAAAACTCTAACCTTTCCGTTTCTTCTATTTTATTTAAACTTTGTACACCGGCTACAGAACGGCCGTTTTCTATCTTAAAAATTAGATTAATAAACAAAAAGCCTATTAAAACACAACAGAACAAATATTTGGCCGTATTTTTTGGCGGCCAAAATATTCAGACAGCCTATTACTTTTAAAGTTTTGTCACTAATTGAAAATTAATTGAAAATATATCTAAAACCTAGGAAAAAATTTTAATTATCAAACTTTGATAAAGACGGATTTTGGATCTGTAATAGGACGCAGATGCCGCTACTTTGTACATTGGAGATTTAAGTGACTTTGTATGACCCAAAAGGCCTTCAACAGTAGCGGCTTTAAATTAAATAGGGTTAAAATCAAAAAAAATAAATCTGAGATGCTTAAATCACAAGTCTAATGACAATTCAGGAATTATAATTCATATTTTTAAAATGCTCAATAAGAATAACTACATGAACACCAAAAATGTAACTCATCAGTCAAGTTCGCGACCAAAGAATTTTTTACCGTTCCAAATAGCTTTTTAGAACTTAAGTCAAATAACTGTACAAATAAGTACAGCTCTGTTATATTTGAATACCATTTATAAATTTTGATTTTTCAAAAAGAATAGACATATATTTTCAACGTGACGAAATGCATCTTTAACAACTTTTATTGTTGTGGTTGAAAAAGACCAATTAATGATGTGTACAAGATACATGATTCTTTTTAACTCTTTAGAGCAGTCACACATGACATTCCCATCAAATTAGAAATAGCAGTAATAAGCAGACAAAATAGAAATCTAGTAGAAGTTAACATTAACTATTTAATGCCTGATAAAGTACATAAATTACATAAGAGTTTTTGTCTGCTGTCAGATATTAGTTAATCATGATCAAAACATTTAAAAAAACAAAATTGCATGAAGTAAATAAAAGAAGCATGATAGATGAAGTAATATAGAGAAACATACTAGGTTTCAATGACGCCATTGACAATAGATGGATACGGTTAAGATTCAAATCATAATCCACGAAAGAAAAAAAAGGCTCAAGATTGGCATATAATTCAAACTAAACAATTAATTGTTTGATTTTTAAAATTTTTTAGTTTTAGTTATATTGTTTTTGAAATTTTAAAGTAAATTTAAATTTCTATTTGATACACTTAAAAAAATAATGAACACGTTAGTAAAATTGGTGCTTTATTCAGAAATTTAATCAATATGAAATGAAATGAATATATAAGTTTAGAATTACTAAATTAATATTGATTTAGAAAAAAATTTTATGCTTGTAAAAAAACTTTTGATATAATTTCTTATTATTCTGATAAAATTTAATATTTATCTAAAAAAAATTTCAAAAAGGTGCTAGGAACTTGAAATTTTTTATTAGAATAAGGATAATTGGAACTTTAAAAAATATTTAAATTATATTAAGTTTGGAGAAAAAAACAGATTAGATATGTAAAATCCATGCTAAGACTATTCACACCATTCATTCCAACTAGTGCCATAAGTACCAAAGCCCATCATGTACTTATCATCACTATCGTAGCCATCAAAACCACCACAATATCCATAATGATAATCATCATCATAACTACTTCCCTTTTCACTATCTGTTTCTTCGTCTAAATAAAAGTTTGACTTACGCCGACTTGAGTCTCTTAAATAATTTCTAAAATAATTTGTCTCATTGTTCAGAACAAATTCACGAACACAATCCGATACTTGCAAATGCTCCTCAAAATAAACTTTTTCATTTATTGGCTCTTCATCAAGCATAGCACTTATCTAAAATACAAAGTCAAAAATTAATTTTTTTTTTTTTTAAATAAATATGTAAAAAATTAAAAATTTAATTGACTTGAATTAAAAATAAATTTTTTTTCTACCTCAATGAAACTTTCATTCTCACTAAAGCAGTTGACTTTATCAGAAGATTCGAATAGCTTAAACAATGCCTCATTTATTCTATTTTTTTCATCTTTTTCATTCAATAATTCCGAATAGAATTCTTCTATTCTCAAAAATTTCAATTTTTTAATAGCATCAAATTTTGTATTACAAAATTTATCAAACATTGATGCATGTGGATAAGTAATAACCAAATAATCAAGACTTGTCAAATTAACAAATTCATCACGAGGTATAAACTTTGGTTCTATCAATTCCAAACCTTGCAAATTCTTCATTGATTGATTAAAGTTGGGAGTATTAGTGCATGTTAACGCTAAATATTTTAACTTTGGCAATTTGACTTTGTTGAAGTCTCTTGTCAATTTATTTGGCAATGTTATGTCTAAAAATTCTAGATTAGCCAAAAGATCTAAAAATTTAATTTCATTCAATTGAAACTCTTTTCTTATGTTGAGAAATTTGAGTGAATCAAATGCCATTAAAGGATTAAATTTTTCATAACCAAGACTCAAAATTTCAAGATTGCTATTAATTTCTTGCGCATATTTTGAATTTGATTCCAAAACTTTCAAATTTTCCATTTTAATTAGGGGCCTGGCACTAATTTGGTCAAATTCACTGTCAATTAATAGTAAGTACTCGAGACTTTTGAATGATTCGAAGTGAAAATTGTCAAAAGAGCATTTGATTATTTTCAACTTTTTAAGCATTTCGAGTCCACTTTGTTTGTGAAACTTTTCTAAATTAGTTTCTTTTAAAATAAGCATTTTTAAATTAACTAATGGTTTAAATGCATTTTTTTCTATTTCAATTGACATTTTAGATAATTCTAATGTTTCAATGCTTTCCAAACCAACAAATGTATTTTCTGTGAAACAATTTAACTCATTAAGATTTAAATTAAGTTTGGTTAAATTTTTAAATGGTGACCACAATTGTTTTGAAAGATTTATATCACCAAAATGCTTTATTTTTAACTCTTTAACATTGTCTACATCAAGAAATGTTGGCAGCTTATGATAGCCAGACATGAATAAAACAATGTCTTCATACGTAAAGGCGTTTAGGCCTGATATCTCCAATTTATTGAGCTGGTTATTTTCTTTTTTGGTCAGATCAATTATCACTTGATCATATTTACTAATGATCAGCTGAGTATACACTTGAAATTTTGCTGAATCCTAATTAATTCAAATTTCTATTTTAAATAAAAAAATTTTAATTTTAAATTTTTCACCTCTAAAAAGTCACAATAGACATCAATATCATAGTTTTCTTTTCTAAATTTAAACAATTTTTAGTTCTGTTTTTTTTTTCAAAAGTAAAATGTTTTAATTTTAAATAAATAAAATTTTTGGTACAAAAATTTGCTTTTTTAACTTACATAAATTTATTAATCAATTCATTATTTAGAGAATTTCCAATTAAAAGTTGTCCTATATGTTTAGAGAAGTGAAATTTTTCTCCATCAAGATCTAAATTAAATGATAACAATATTTTTATTGATCCTAATTTTAATCTATTTTTTTCAAGTCTCATCAAGTTTGTCAAATTCATCTTTTGATTTCTCATCTAAGCCATTATATGAGCTTTCATTAGACTCTGGTTCTGTATCATTTTTCGAGTAGAAGTCCAGGGTTTCTGTGTCCAAATTAAGTCTATGATTTTTTGATATAAAAAAAGTGATAATTCCATCGTAAAAACTTTTCTGTTCTTTTTCATTTTCCAATTTAATTTTTTCAACTTGTTTAATTTTTGTAATCAATTTATCACGATAAGCGTTTATTTGATCAACGATGTCATCATCTTTATATAGCAAAATTGCTTTCTCACAAAGTATGTCAATTTTGTTCACCAAATTAGCGTGATATTCAAATATTTTGTTTTTTAGTTCAGTCATTTTATAATTTTTCTTTTTTCAAAAAATTTAAGTTTTTCCTAAAGTTAATAATAGTATTACAAGTTGGTTTTTTCATGTCATACGTGTTGATTAATTTTTTAATTTTATGAAGCATTAATTTCTTTATTTAAATTAGGAATTAGAAAGAAACAAAAAAATTAGAAAAAACTTGTCTTATATTTTTTAATTCTATTTTACACAAATTAAAAAAAATCCTACTTATTTTTTCTTATTATTTTTGATATTTATTACATTTTTGTTCCAAAATTTAACAAATTTAACTTTTAATATCTAGAGTCAAATCTTAAGGATTTCTTTAAACCCAAAATAAAAATTATATCTAATAAAAACTGGCGCCTACATCACAAAACACTTGGAAATTTATATAAATCGCTTATAATTTTACCTTTTTAAACACTTTATCTGATACCAACATTAAAAAACTTCAAACTATTCAAAACTCAGCATTAAGCGAAAGATATGTCAGTGTTGGACTTACTAATTCTGTCCCATTACTTCTAGACTTTTAGACTTTAGACTGGTAAATGAATACAGACGCGGTTTCGAATCTAGATTTGTTAACTATCCAACTCCATTGTGTAATTGTGACCTTTTCATAGACTCTTTTTTCTCTGAAAACTAAACTGAAATAACGAACATGTCAGAAATTATCATTATTGACCTAATTACTGTGAATTAATAAGAATTGTGATTCTACTTTTTTTAGCAAAACAGTTTATTTCAGGAAAGTAAATTTTTAGATCAAATTTTATTTTTTCAAAAATGATCAAAACATCTTTAATGTGCATAAAATTTTCAATGCAGCTTTAGAAACAACAATTCTTTTACAACAGTTCAAAAAAAAAGCTCTTAAATGTTACAAAAATTCAAAAATCTGAGATGAAATTTAATTTAAATGGTGCATTTAAGATGTTTTGACCATTTATGAAAAATAAAATTTGATCAAAAATTTTACTTTTCGTTTATTTCTAATTTTAGATTTAAAATGATTTGAGAATATAAATGTTAATGATGTTTGCCAAATCTCCAGGTTTGCACAGCAAATCAATGTATTGAATCAACTTTAAAATAATTAGTAAAAATTTTTGAATTTCACATTTAAAGAGGTGTAAGTCCCTATTATAGTTTAAGAAAAAAAAATCCCGGTCCGGTTAGTGGTTAAAAGTCTGTGTTCGTCAATCCGGATTATAGGGATAGCCGATATTTTAATCTTTTTAGAGTCATAACATAAAAACGTAAACGTAAAAACATTAATTATAAAAACAAAAGTAATTTTGAAATATTTCTTTAAAGAATTTATTATTTGAATTTATTTTAACTATTTTTTTTGTATTTTTATAATAAAAAAATATTTTCATAAATCATACTATCAAGTATTATTGTATTTAATTATTCAAAAACAATTCTATTGAACCAATGTTTTATAACATTCGAATTTTGACCTTTTAAGAAATCATTTATTTTTAAAAACAATTAAAAAATTAATTTACTCATTTTCTGCTAAACATTTTGCTTTATTCAAAAGATCTTTTTGAAACGAAGAAATTACTGACTTATTCTTCTTTTCATTTTCTAAAGTAATTTCTCTAAGTTTTTGATCTTAAAATAATTTTATTAGATATAATTGCTACTGATTTTTTCAACCAACCTAGTTCTTTGACTTTGACTTCTTTTTTATTTAAAATACTCTTCAAGTTAAAGATAATTTGGCATTTCTGCTGATTTTCCTGAATTAAAAAATTTAATTCATCTTTAGAAAATATGTTTAATTGATTCAATTCTAACGCATTGTCAATTATTGTATTTTGTGCATCATCTAATAAATTAATCCCTTTTTATCGATTTAAAAAAAAAAAACATTAATTAAAAAATTTTTAGATATGCAATTAAAAATATTACATTTGGTGTTTTTTTCAAACCGATCCATTATTTTATTTACTTAGAAATTTAAAAAATAAAATTTACCTTACGATATTTATTAAAATAATTATTATTAAAATAATGCATAATTATTCTTTAAAAAGCACTTTTTTTGTCTTAAAATTGAGCTAATATTTTAAAATAAAATATTGAGATAACATCAAAACTGTTGATTTAAATACCTAAATTCATATAGCAGAGATTTTCTGATTTATTTTGATCATATTTATAAATTAACTTCTTAAAAAAAGAAATTTTTTCTTGACTCATTAATTTTACATGTGAGAAAATGAAACAAAAATTATTATTAGATAGATTTAGTATGGGCAAGCTTGACTTTTTCAGGATCGGGATCATAAAGTCCACAACTAAAATATATTATATGGATCTTCTAAAGTTTCTTAATAATTAAGAAACGTAAATGGTGTCTTCAAGCAAGAAAATTCTGAAGGTGAAGATCCTGCTTTAAAGAAATTAGCTATGGTTTTTAAAAGTCTTAGAAGTCTTTTTAAAATATTTAAAATAAAAAAACATCAAATGAAGCAATTGATCCTTTTCAGTTAAATACAATTATATTGGAATATAACTATTCAAATTATTTATTTCTAATAATTCTAATATACTTTTTTAAAATTTAATTTTTTATTAAATAAAATCTGGTGGATTATTAAAGATTTGAAGGAAAAGTAAATTTTGTTTAAAAGCAATTTTGAATCTGTGCTTTACAAAAATGACGATCTGTCCTCTCATTCATCCGCAGTTAGAAAACTATAACCTTTATGGTGTAGCCATAACTTTTAATTTTATGCTGGAAATGAATTAAAAATAAAAAAAAAACATTCTAATTTGTATAATCGTTACTTTGGTCGACAAATATCTAGGTTGTTTTATATTCTTTTAATCGATTCAAATCGATCCATTTTTTATTTCATATTCAATTACTTTTTTTTAATTTTTTAAATTTATTTGATTTAATTCACATATGTTTTATTCTTATTTAATCAGCACATCTGTTGTTTTTTGATTTGTTTTATAATTCTCAATCAATTGCTGTTATTTCTTGCTAAAGCAAAGATTATTTTTGCTAGGGTTTCGACCAACATGGAAATCAAGGAAACAAAACTCAATCTGTACAACTCTGTAGTAAAAGCAGCACTTATGTACCGAAGTGAATGTTGGGGAATAAGTGAATCTAGCAAAAGAAGTCTGAATACCCTCCATACTGGCAACCTGCGAAGTATTCTGGGGATACACTGCCCTTATACACTGTCGAATGCTGAATGTCAAGGCAAAATATCGACTTGAGTGGAAATCAACAGTAATGACCCTATGCTCCACAGCGAATGAATAAGGAAAAAAATTGCTTTCATTTATGCCGTTTATCAAGGGTAAAAAATATTAGTTAAAAAAAAAAAAACAACAATAACAACCACTAAAATATACGAAAGCTTATTCAATTAATTTAGAAAAGGAAACCTAGAACAGATAATAAATAAAGAAGAAATTGTTCTAAAAAATCTTCTATCAAATTTGTATTAATCTTTGTTTTAAGAAATATCAAAATTTTCTTCGGTAGAAAAAATTTCACAAATAAAAAAACTATTTTTTCATCACACAATTATCAAATAATAACATCTAAATTTCTTTTAAGTTTTTAAAAATCTAAACTTTATAATTTAAAGAATGATTAATACTACAAGGTATTAATTTAATAAGCTTTTTAAGTTTTGAAACCTGAAACATGAAAATCACCTTCTATTTCTATTTTACCAGATAAATAAACTGTGAATGGTTTTAAATCATCATTTAGCAGATCAGATCATAAAGTGGTTCTTCATTTAGCTTAATTAAACAGTCTACTTTTGAAAACAAAGCTTGGTCCGTATGAAACACGATTTCTCACATTATTTTTGATATCCAAGTAAAATATTTCACATGTCATTTAATATTTCACAGTAAAATTTTTCTTTTTTCGTGTCATTATATTCCTTTGTGATCTGAAATTCATAGACAGTGTCGATTTCATTTTCAAATATTTGATAATCCACTAGATTTTATTTAATTAAACATTTAAATAAAAATTAAATTTTAAAAAAGTATATTAGAATTATTGGAAATAAATAATTTAAATAGTTATATTCCAATATAACTGTATTTAACTGAAAAGTTGTGGCGGATAATTTAAATAATTTATTATGTAATGTATCAAGATTTAATGGGAAATCAAAATTTAGTCGAGAGTTCACTGTATATTTGTTTCAAGTGTTTCTTTAATTTTGACCAAGATATGACCATTCATAGTAATTTTTTGATTATATCTTTGAACCTTTATAAATGTATTTAAAGAAAGTTCTGATCTTTAGATTATTGATATTTGTAGATTCAGCTCGTCAGAATATTTTAGAAAATATTCTAAAATTCAGAATTTTAATTTTTTTTCATATTGCCTCATATCATTTGCTTTGGTTTTTTTTAAAAATAAAAATTTTCTAAAATCTTTTTTGTTTTTAATGTGCGACAGTCAAAGTTTTCCAAGACTTATAAAACCTAAGCATACATTTTCATAGAATATTCATAAAAGTTGGTTGTTTTTGTCAAGTTTTAAGGGCTACACCTTTTAAAAAAAAAACAAATAAAAAAATTTTTTTTATTTTTATATTTAAAATTAAAATATTGAATTCTTGAATCTTAATTGATACATTGGTATTTATATAATAAAATTTTTTGATTTAATTGACAACTGTTCCAATTTTCCATATGATCACTGCTAACAATACATGAATTATTTGAATCGCATTTATTTCTAATCAAGTGAATAAAGTCTTTGTAAAAACACGCTTGATTTTGGGTTTGGTTTAAAAATTTTTTAAAAATAGGATGATAACCAAAAAATCCACATTCTAATTTAATTTTTTTTCCAAATTGACAACTAATATTGACTGCCCAACTGTCGTTGTTTACTATCTCCCAAACAGACTTGTTTAAAGAACCACAGCTAAAAGTTAAGTTATAATCTCTATTTATGACATTTAAGCATCTATTGTTCAAGTTTTCAACTTCTTCACTTGGCAAACACTGATATTCAATGATCATTTTTTTGGCTAAATTAGGACATATATCTTCAGACCGATTAGTGCTTACACTAACCAAGCATTTGGTCTTGTTGTCACAGCTTGTTTTTAAACTTTTAAGATTTGATAATGAAAAACATTCAGTGTTATTGTTTACAAGATTTTGCCATTCGGAAAAAGAGCAATCATTCATACCATAAATACTTTTATGTCCGTAAAAAGCTGAAACTAAAAACAATTTTAAATTTTTAGGACATGATAGAACTATCCGTGAATTGTCACATATTATTTGTCTGTTAATTAAATAGTGTGAATTTTGGTCGATAAATGTTGGAAAAAAACTAAATAATTCCGAGCATTTTGGCTCATATGTTGATTTGCAAAAATTAATTTTTTTTGGATTTACATTTTGAATTTTTACCACTGGTTCAATTGATTCCACACACTTCCATTGAACTAGCAGAATTTTTGCATAACCAGGACAGACATTTTCAAATTTGGAGCCTAAGACAAAATTCGGGTCACCTTTCAATACACATTTTTGCTTGCCACTACATGAGGATATTAATTTGTTGGTAGACTTGTGAGAATAGCAATATGTCGGTTCAGAACCTGATTTAAAAGTGCCTTTGCAATCATAGTTCGGATCTATTCCATAGAATCCACATAGTATTTTAATAACTTTTCCAATCGGGCATTCAATGTTAAGAACACACGGTTCACACCAAACATGTTGGTAATGGTTTGTTGAATTTAAATTTGGACATACTGGCCTTAGACTTGTGTCTATAGTACATTGGCTTTTTATCAATTTTGTTTTGACAGGTATGCATTGGTATTGAATAAACATTTGTTTATCAATCCCGGGACATGGATCACCATAAAATCGTGTTGATGCCGAAATAAGGCAATAATTTGCTTCATTACATAAGCTTTTGATTTTTTCTAAAGTATTTTTATTAAAACATGTTAAAGAATAATCTGACGAAATATTAGTGCAAATGGTTGAAGATTGCAGACCATAATAAGCTGAAAGAATTTTTATTTGGTGATCAATCGGACAGTGAAGATACGCCTGACCATTGTTGCAAATAATTTGCTCCTTAATGGCAAGATTGTTGAATAGTGAGTTTTCTACTGTTATTGACTTTGGAGCATAGGCTGAAATTGAAGGACATTTGTTTTGTAGTGATTTTTCTGATCGAGTTACTACTGTTTCAATGCATGAATCTTCTTGAAATAGAAAGGTGTGGGTCGACTTTTGTCCTATGACTAGACTGTACACTGTGACAATGGATAATGTTATTATCAATAAAATTATTGCTGATATTGTCAATATTTTTATCTTTGTATTTCTTAATTAAAAAAATGAAAAAAATGAATTTGAAAGCAAGTTTCATTGGACTTAGAAAAATGTTTATTTGGTATCTAGTAAATTGTTCTTATTTCTAAAACAAAATAAATAAAATGAAAAAATTGGTTTTTGTGAAATTTAGTACAAAATAAATAAATTGGACAAAAATTATTGCTAAAAAAGCTTTTGACTTTTTTATTTTGAAGGTTTTTAATTAGTTCTGTAAGAGCCACAAACTGCACCAAAAGTCAAAGTCTGCTAATGATGTGCAAAGTCTCGGCAAAGTGCAACCAAATTAGTCTAAATTTAAATTATGCTAAATTTGCAGAGTTTTACCAGATTGTTGGTAACTTTGAATGTTGCAGCATGTTGCATTTACAGAACTTGCTTTTGACTTTTAAAAGAAAAGTTATAAGAATTTATAACATTTTGGACTGTTCTATTGTACTAAATTTCCCAAAACCAAAATTTCGCAAATTTTTTATTGACTAATTGTTTGATTAAATTATTTATAAAAATTTTTATTAAATTACGAAAATTTACATAGAAACCAAACATATTATCACAATTTAATTAAAAAATATTCAAAACTTTTTTTTTATTTAAACATTTTTTTGGCAAAAATACTAATTGATTGTTGGATGTATCTTAATTTTGATATGTTTGACTGTTGAGCGTTTTACAAAGATTCTGTACATATTTAACAGATATTTACAATTGATCCAATTTTATTTCAATTAGAGAACTTGTTTTTTATGCTAACTACAACACCGACTTTAGCCAGAATCAAATAGAATTTAAATTTTAAATTTAAATATGGTTTCTATGTAAATTTTCGTAATTTAATAAAAATTTTTATTGATTTGTTTGAAATGACTCGATAGTGAAAAATAAAACATTTTATTAATGCATTACCTACAAAAAAGGGTAAGTTTAATAGAGTAAGAGTTACTTATAATTTTAATTAGAAGATCGAAAATTTCAATTTAGCATAGTAATTATCAATTGATCTAATAAATTTTTATTTTTTTAACATAATCATAAAAAAAAGATGCAATTAAACTTTAAATTTAAAATTAAAATTCAGCTCAAGGCTAAAATTTTATTTAATTACAATGAAAAAATTTGACCGATTAAAAAAAGAGGTTAAAATTTACAGAAATTGAAGTTGATTTTTAAAAAATTTTAATTAACAAAAACAAAAATTAATATCAAATTTTTCAATATATTTATTTCTGCGTACCTGAATTTTAATCTACAATATTTTAAAATCTTAAAAAAAATAATGTAAATATTAAATATATTTTAAGTAAATCATCTCGAATTAGCCTCCTTTTTTTCGCTGTGTTATCTCCTATTTCCAATCACTTATTTTTACAGGTTGGTTGCTCGATCTCAGCTCACATATATGCACATTATTCAATTCAATTTTTAAATTTGTAATTTAACTAAAAATCTTCTTTTTTTTTACTTAAATTTTGAAAATATGCTTTTTGTTTGATTATTGATTAAATTTATTTTATTTATTTATTAATTCTACTCTAATGTTGATAGGCGACCACTCTCTCAGTAACCCATGAACTTAGGGGCACTGCATTTGTTATTTTTTCTTAAAAAAAGTGTTCAATTTGATCTAATCATTTTAAAAGCGGAATTAAATTTCAACGCATTTTTATAATTTACTTATTATTTTTTTCAAAAATTTAATTATAATGATTTGAAATTTAATTGCGCTTTTAAAATGTTTAGATAATAATTTAAAAATGAAATTTGATTAAAAACTTCACTCTGCCTCCAATTTATAATCTTTGTTAAATCTTAGTGTTTTTTTTCTAATAATTAAAATAAAATAGTTCAAAACTACATTTTCTAGTAGATATTTTTACGCTGTTTTAAAAAAATGAAATCAGCTTTTGGAAGTTTACCCCTCTTTTGATGCAATAAGTCTCTATACTAGAACAATTATGAGGTCCTGTCGATTAGATCACTTAATCACGTGACTCCGCGATGATGTTAATTTAAAAAAAAGAGTTTTACATGGTCTTCATAACAAAAAATTTAAATTGAAAACTAGTAAAGAAAATTGTTAACCAAAAAAAATCTTAAATTTTTTAATTTATTGAAATTTTTGAATTATTGATGATTTACTAAAGATAAAAAATAAAATTACTTTAGAAATATGTGGATCAGCGAGGGCTCCGATGGACTGTTGTTTGACTGATTGGTGAATTTTTCTTGTGCAATTTTCATTTTAGCCTTCCACCCTAATGAATTCATTTGACTAAATGAAAAAAAAAAGAAACTAGCTGGATAAAATTATTTGTTCCGTTCACTCAGTTTGACCAAATTTTTAATATTAAGCACTCTTGAAAAAACAAATTCATCGGCTAAAGCAAATAAATTTGATTTTCTTGTTGAATTAGTGTTTAATTTGGTTTTAATTTCAAGTAATTTAGAAAATGAGCCAGGAATCTTTGTAGGTTTTAAAACAAAGTTCGCTTACAATTCGATCGGTTGGTTTATTTTTTTTTCATATATATTTTTTTTCTACGAACAAATTATTAGCGTTTATTTGTAGGAAATTTACAGGTTTTGAGTATAATTTAAGAAAATTGAAGCTTTTTTTATCGATTAATAAATAGAACCACTCTATTTGTTTTAATTTTTTAAACATTTAGCCTTTGATTTTGTGACAATCAAACATAAGTGCTTTTAAATTTAAAATAAAAAAAAAAATGCTTTATTTCAAATAATCACAAAATAAACTTTTTAAATTTTTTTTCTTATTTATTGATTATCGATAATTAGAACTAGTTATTTAAAAATTCAGTTTATTTTTATTTTTTATTCTAAATTTAACTTTATCATTCTTGAAATTTGATATTTTTTAGATTATATTAAAATTCTAGTGTGATCATTGTATTTATTCAAATAATCAGGATAATAGCCATCATTATTTTGCTTAGAAACCATTGTCCTAGTCCTAATTAGTTTATTTGTCTTTTCATAAATTAAAAAATTTGCCTTTTTCAATATATGCTCATGACAATTTTCAATTTGTTTGATTGAATTTCCGAATAATTTTCTATTTGGTTGTTGAATACAACCGAGCAGCTTAAAAACAATCCAATTATACAAAATTTTTAATATAAGCATCAATGCCAATATCTTGAGTCAATACAAAATTTTTTTCTTATTAAATTAAAGACTTAAAGTATTAAAGATTATTTTCAGAAAATTAAAAAAAATTTCTTAAAAATTATTAAGTTAAAAAAATGAAAAATAAATTCTTTTTTTTTTCAAATATTGCATAATAAACTAATAAAAATTAAAAAATAATTTACATTTTGCCACAATATAATAACCATTTTTATTCATTTATATTTAATTATTTTTTAATAAAAAATCCTGAAACGATTGAAAAGAAAGCCGGTTTCGAATAAAGAAATATCGAATACCCGACTCCATTGTTTAACTGCTCCCTTACTATTTCTTCCTTTTTTCCTAAGCCATCAGATAATTAAACATATGTAATTCTTATTTCATTTTTACTATTTTTTGATATTTTCATATCATTTTTCTTTTCTACAATTTATTTTGATTATAAATCTTCTCTCTACAAGCAAACTTGTGTTTTGCCGACACTAAGTTCTAAATCTTCGGCAATTGGTGTTAATCAAAACACGTGTAAACTTGCGGTAATCAACTAAACTAAAAAATAATACTTCAATTGTTGTTACAATTGCAAAAAAATTTAAATTTTTACTAATAATTAAATTAGTTAATTACTCTTTCTGTTTTATTTTTATTAATTTTATTGCTATTCTATAAAATTATGGTGTAATTAGTCATGCTAACCCTAACCCTTACTTCCCCGATTAGGAAAATGATCAGATGATCTAATTTATATGACACCTGGACAGCTGAAAGGAAGAAAAAAGTAAAAAAATTGACCAATAACCGAACTGGAGTGAGTCAAAGACGTTTTGCTAGGAAATTTTCTGTCTACCAAAGAACAGTTGGTCGACAATTAAAAAAAAATTAGGATATCATATCAAAAACGCGAAAAGATGCCATAATATATTGTCCTACAGTTTGAAAAAGCAAAGCAATTTTCTAAAGAAGGTATTGGTTTGGATAGCCATATCTGATCGAGCAATGTCAAAGCCACTTTTTCGGCCATCAAAGTCGGTTGCCATCAATTCCGATATCTAGAATAAACGACTTCTTCCATTTATACATTAGAATCATCGAGACTTTGACTATGTTTTTTGGCCTGACTTAGCATCTGCTTACTATTCAAGGGACTGCATTACATGGATGGATGAAAACGAAAATTATGTGGCCAAAGACATCAACCCACCAAATGTTCCTCAAGTACGTCCAATTGAAAATTTTTGGGGTTGTTTGGGGTAGTATACATGGGTTTAGGTTGGCAAGCCTCAACTGAGCAGCAGCTGATTAGCCGAATTGAGTTGAAGTTGAAGGAATTCGACTTAAATTTTGTGAAATCGCTAATGGCGGGTGTCAAAGCAAAGCTTAGAAAAATCGGCAACGTTAGAGTTTTTTCTTTATTTAAAAATCGTAATTCTTTTAAAATAAATTCTTTACCTAATAAAAAAAACCATAACTTAATATCAATTTTAATTTTTGTCCATTTACTTATGCTTCACCCGTTAAAAAAATAGAAATTAGCAAAAATAAAACTCGATTTAATTAATAAATACATGATTAGTTATATTTTATTAAATTTGTGGTAAAAAATACTTTTAAAATTTGTAAATTTTTTTCTTTTTTCTTTAATTTTTGTTTATTTTTTCCTTATTTTTATGGTATAAAAATATTAATGCTATGCTAGTTAATGTTAAATTAAATATTTATTCAACCACTGAATGTTCTAAATAAGTGGCAAGATTTCCTTACATCCATAAATATTTGAATTAAATGACTCTTTTTATATCACAAAAAAAAAGTTAAAACTTAAATTTTAATAATTTTTATATCCTAAATAACTCTGAGTTAACACTAGAAGCATTAAAAACTTTAATAACCCCGTATCTTTTGAATAGATTTTTCAAATATATATTAAATATAAAATTTCCTTTAAAAAATAATATTTCTTTATAAAACTATTTTAGTTTTTTTATAAAATATTTTTGAATTAAAAAAAAACACGAAAAAACGCTTCTGATGCTAAAAAAAAGATGAAATCCCAGAAAAAATACTGTTACACAGTTGAACCAGGTTACAATCTTGATTCAAAACAAACAGCTGATATAACATTAAATTTTTCTTTATGAAAAAAAGAAATCAATAATGATAATTTTTATTACACATCTTTTTAAAGTAATTATTTTACAATTAGATAAATTTCTCAAATTAAAAATTCCTATTCAATAAAGCGTTTAAATCTTTAATGAAAAAGATTGTTAAAAAGCAATTGTTGAAATTTACTTTTTTTAAAAAAATTTCAGATAAAAAATCTACCAAAAATTAATTTAAAAAATTATTAAAACAACAACATTGGCTAATTTAATATTTTATTTTTACTGTTTCTCTGTTTTTAAATTCCTGACTTAGCCATTCGGAAAATCTATTTTTTATATCTTAAGATAAATTGAAAAAAGAACAAATTTTCAAAATTAAAACTATCCTCCCTAAAAAAAATTTTAAAACAATAATTTACTCAATATTTAATAATTCATGAAAAAAATAAAAAAAAGGTCAAATAAGTGCCCAAATTCTAAAATAAAAAGTTTATTAAGAACTCAAATAAATATTTGTTTTTAAATAATTTAATATCATAATACCGTGCGAAAAGAGGCTAAATAGAATTAAATATATGACATTCGAAATTTATGTTTTGGAATTTTTAAAAAAAATTTCATTAAGTTTAATTGAAAAATTTTATAATTTTTTGAAAATTAACTTTAAAATTTAATTAGACAAATTAATCAAAAATTACTTAAAATCACTAGAAAATTCTATTTGATTTTAACTATTTTTTTATTCAGATTTAATTTAAAAAATTAAATATTTTGTTGATTTTTTAAATTTTGCTTTATCATAAAAACTTTCATATTTTTGATATTAGTATCAGTATAATTTATAAACTGAATTTAATTCTTTTTAAATGATATCTTTAGCTCTTTGGTGATTTAAGCCAAAAAAAATTTATTAATTGAAAACTTTAAAAATGAAAATTTTGAAATTATGCCATATTACATTCAGTATGAATCTGTTTGTGTTGATGGGCTAAATGGGGCTCTATAAGACTCAGTTCTCGGTCCTTAACTGTTCTTGATCTTTATAAATGATTTGCAGGAGCTAGTAAGTCACTTTTTTTAACAGTTTGCGGATTACAGCAAGTTGATTATTGTCATTAGAAATACTAGTGATCAAATGCTAATTCAAGAGGACATCTACATGTTAGGTGTCGCAGCAAGAACTACTACTACTACTACTACTACTACTATTTAAATATTTATTACAAAAAAATTAGTTAAACGGGTGGTCCAAAATGGTTGTTCTTATATTCATTTAGAAAAGAAAATGATGAACCAAATATGATATAAACTGAAATTTAGGATTTAAAGCATTTTTTTCTAGTTTCTAAATTTCATATTTTTTCTGAAATTTAGTTTCAAAATTTATCACTCTGGCCTTTTAATTGACCTCTTATAATAATAATAATAATAGTTAATATTCTACGGTCAAGTTTAGTTTAACTAAATTGACAAAGCAGGAAGACTAACGTAGTCCCGCTATAGGAGACTTTTCATTTT
>PJRA01000401.1:871014-889377 GCA_016987375.1 Brachionus koreanus
CTATTTAACTTTATTTTTATTTTATTATTTTTTTTCTTTTTTAATCTGAAGGAGCTACAGCTTGGTACAGTAATACAAATAAATAAATAATAATAATAATTTTTCAAGTAGATTTTAAGTAAATTCAATGAAAGTAGGAAGACTAGCTATGGCTTGAAGGACAGCAATCATGAAAGAGCTCGGGACATGGGTAGAAAGAAGCAAGGGTTAGAGCAAAATATTGACTTGATGGAAAAATCAAAAGCAATGATCCTATGTTCCACAAGAAGCGCATAAGAAGAAAAAAAATTAAGAAAACAAAAAATTTTAAATGATCGATTTAGTGACTTAATTAAAACATGTTTTGAAATGATCAAAAGAGATGAATTTAAAAGAAAATAAAACACTTTTTAACTTATTAATAAAAGCGTTTTAAATAGGAAAAAATAAATTTCCTAAATTCTAAAATCTAAAATAATAATTAATTTTCAAATTTCTTTTTTGAGCAAAAGCGAATAATACAAAATAATTTTACCTGTTGTTTACAATCTAAATGTGTATTTTCTTATTTTTTTATTCAATTTTATTTTATACATCACCTGAGTTGGCATCAATTGAAAATCATTCAATTAAATTTAAAGCTAAGAAAAATATGTATTGAAAAAAAAATGCCAAAAAATCAGACTTGTTTAAAAGTCACAGTTTTAAGTACATTGACTTGACTTTACCTAAGACTTGTGTCTAAAAAAACTATTAAGGTTTCCTTATTTTTTAAATTTTTATTTTTGCATTAAAGTTAATATTATATTTTGTATAACAATCTTGTTTTCAGAAAGCCAAAAGATTTTTGAATTAAGTGTCTGATTAATAAAAGTGATCCAATGCCCCATATCTTAAAAAAGAAAAATAATTTTGCTTTCGACACCTTATAAATTAATTATGTCTTACTCACTTTAAAGTAGCTTTTTAATTGATAATTAACCGATTAAAATGAAAATTATTTATTTTCTAGTAAAACTGCACTTAATTTTTAAGTACTTTTTTAAAAATTATAAAAAATTTTTTGACTCATTTCAATTGTGAACAAAAGTCTTAAGACACTTGATAAAATTTGAGATTTTTTTTAAAAAAAAACCTAATTATTAAAGCTAATAATTTAATTGCTAAATTTTGAAAATTCAAAAGAATATCACAATAACTGAAATTTTTAGAAATAAACTTAGAAATTGTTGGAAAAAATTTGCCCAGTGGGAGGATCGAACTCACGACCTTCGCGTTATTAGCACGACGCTCTAACCAACTGAGCTAACCGGGCTTACAAAAGTTAAATAAAAAAATTAATTTTGAGAATATTTTTTTTAAATAAAAATTCAAAAATCAAATTTAACTTACTTGATTTAATGAAAAGCAAAATCATCAATATAGCTAGTGCCATAATTAGACAAATCAAAAAAATACCAAATGTTAGTTTGGCAAATTTTTTTAGCGTCCACCTAATTAAAAAAAATTAAAACTCTATTAAAATAAATAAATTTTTTCTTTTATTTTATTTACATTTTGTTTAAATGACTGGTTTTAATGTGATCATTCAATTGTTCTCTTTTATTCGAGCCATTCATCTTAATAAATAAAAAATTTATTAGTTTTGAACAAATATTTAAAGACAATTAATATTTAATTTGAATAAAGAAAAAAAATATAAAAATAAAAACAAAATTCAGAACATGGCTGCCATGCACTTCAAATAGACTAATAAATTAAATTGTTCATGAGGATATTCTCAAAGTAGTCGGACAATACTATTTTTAATGCTATTTGAACTTACCGTAGCTTGGGCCTCTAAGCCCGGTGGATAAAATTTGAACACTTTGGTTCGAAATTTTCTTCTCAAAATCTAAACAAAATATCACCATTAAACCAAAAGGAAATGAAAAAAAATAATTAAAAACAAAAAATCACCTTTTCATTGATAAAATTCATTTTTTTTCTCTCTCTTCTAAAATTATGAAAAAAACGAAATACAAATAGAGACAAACAAAAATATAACTAGGTTTATTCAGCTGAATAGAAAAATTGATTCCATCGGTTTTTTTTTTTCTCAGTCTAAATACATTCCGGCTATTTGGTAACAAATTAGCAGAATTAAATCAAAAAAATCTAAAACCTCTCAATTTCAGCACAAATATTTATCAACTATGAGAATTGCTTTAGCAACCAGGAGACTATCGATAGATTATTAGGTTACCTTTACGGCCATTAAAACTAGTCGTAAAACACGAAAATAAATATACGGCTTTAAATAATTTATTTTAGAAAAAAAAAAATTACACAAAAATCTTAAATCGTTGTCAATAAAAATCTTAGAAAAAAAAATTAATTGCTCTCAAGTACACTTCCATTGTATAAACAAAGCTTTCTTAAAACCACTACATGGATCATCAAAAAACACATCAGATCCAACAGCATCATAGGAACATTTACTTCGTCCATCACAATCGGCTTGAACAGTTGTGTACGAGCTTTTGAAGTAGCATACAGGCTTGACTGAAAGATTGGCCAACCCGCAGTCGTTCAGCGACGGGTGCAAGCCGTAAAACGCGCATACAATCCTAATTGTTCTAGAGCCACAATCTAAACTCATAGGTCTGCCATCACATATAGTTTGTTCATAAGTGTCTTCAACTTTAGGACAAATTTCTGGCACTTGTAAATTTCTCGGACATTTATTTATTTGTTCACTAAGCACAATCGGATTGACACATTGATACTGCACGACTAGTTGTTTATCAAACATTGAATTTAAGTCAACACCTCCCATTGTTATAGTATATGCTCTAAGTACACATTTGTTTTGATATTCGCATGTGGTGTTGATAATGTGAAAGCTCTGCGGTATGTAGAACATGTAAGGGTTTTCAATGAAGGGGCTGGACATGCAAAATGTGGATTTAGTATACTCTTGAATGCCAAAGTAGGCTGAATAAATGTGAATGACAAGATCTGAAGGACAGACGAGAACCAAATTGGAGCCTTGGCAAACAACTTGCTGATAAATTGGAAAGGAAAAATGGGTCTGCGTGAAATTGGTGAGGGGTTGGGGCACAAAAGGCGAATGTGTTGAATCACAGCTTGCGTTCACGAAAGGCTCAGATGTACAAGTAGGCAAAGTGGAAACAGTTGTGTATGGCTGTTGTGTTGTTTGGTCATTTGAGACACATTCCCATTGAATTAGCAGCATGTTTTGAAAGCCAGGACACACTTCAGTGAAACCAATGTCATATTTTGTACCAGTTTCATCTCTAAACGTGCAATTTTGTTTTCCGTTACAATTGTCGACCACTAGGTTA
This sequence comes from Brachionus koreanus, assembly GCA_016987375.1. Classification (NCBI taxonomy): domain Eukaryota; kingdom Metazoa; phylum Rotifera; class Eurotatoria; order Ploima; family Brachionidae; genus Brachionus; species Brachionus koreanus. The sequence continues at coordinate 874,341 of PJRA01000401.1, forward strand.
TAGGACTGTTTAGAATAGCATGCACTTGGCGCACCATAGTAAAATGTACCAGCGCATCTCAAATTGGGATCAAGTCCATAAAATGCACACAAAATATTTATATAGTATCCATTTGGGCACTCAATGGAAAAGGGTCTTGAGTCACAGATCATTATTTCATGTTGTGTATCGTTTTTTTGCGGACATATTGAACTCTTATTTCTGTTCAAATCGCATGTATTCACTAAATCATAGTTTACTGTGTCCACACACTGATATTGAACAAATAGTTGTTTATTTTTTGAGTTTATGCACGGATCGCCAAAGCTGCCAACATTTACTGTTATGTCACATGAGCTTTTTTGTTCGCATATTGTGGTCAAATTACTAAAAGTTAAATCAAAATAGCATATTTCATGTAGACTTGATTTTTTGCTGCAGCTAAATGTGTTTGTGTCAGGCTGAATGCCGTAATAGGCTGAATAGACATGAAGTAGTTGATTAGATGGACATTTAAGTTCTAGTTTAGAGCCAGGACAGACTATTATTTGATTGATGGGATACTCGAAGTTATATGAACTTGTGAGAGTTAGAAATTTTGGACTGTAAATTGATTGTGTGGGACAATCATTAGAGTTGTAGTCGAATGGAATTATCGACTTTGGATTAGGGTCTATTTCGCAGAGTTTTTCTGTGCTAATTATCAATTCATCAGTTGTGGCACTTTGAGTGCTTGTCGTAGTTTCGGCTTCAGTTGTTAGTTGAACACTTTGTGTAGGTTCATTTGTAGACGCCATGCTTGTCACAGGCTCGACTTTTATTGTTGATTCAGCTGGAGATGTTTGCACACTGGTTGTTAATTCAGTTGTTGGATTTATTTTACTTGTAGTTTCAGTTAGCGAATCTGTGTGATTTAGAATTTTGTCGATTAGTGTTGAATCGTTTTTGTCATTGACTAAAATATTTGTTTGTTTAGTGTTGTTTAGAAATACCGGTATTAGACCCATTAGGATGCCTAGGATAATAATCAAGACGAGAATAATAAACAAGCCGTAGGAAGATAACACAACATTCATTCTTCAAATTTTTAATTTAATTAGATAAATTTTTTTTATTATAATAAAATTTTTCATTTTTTAAATTACATTTTTTTAAAACGATTTTGTTCTTTTAAAGTTGGCGAATCGGACAGGTCTTTTGATGGTATCGACTCGATTCCGTCATTTTTCTTGAAAAAAAATTTGTTTATTTTAACAACAGAAAAAAGTAATTAATTTGTCAATTTTTTTTTTAAATTAGTTTCAAAATATCTTGAAAATTAAAATTCTATAATCTGAAAATAGATTTGAAATCCTCATAGTTTGTTTAGTTCTAAAAAAAAATTTTATTGACTGGTTAAAACAACAAAAAATCATTCAAAAACAACCCCTTCAAAATTACAGAAATATTCCAGAGAAAGAATCCATTTGTTCGCAAAAGCTAGTCAAAAGTGCGCTCAAGCCAATGTCTATCAGTTTTGCAATACAAATCCTAATGAAAGGGGCTAAAGCCAGATCAACAAAATTCGAAGAAATTATATAATAGAAAAAAAATTTCTAAATAAAATTTGTAAATCTGTTAATTTTTTTCTAAATTATTTGACATTGATCTTCATACTTTATTTATTCTTAAGCTTTTAAAGTAATTTCCGAATTTAGTGACATGTCTTTAAACTAGAGTACTCTATTTTAGTGACACGCTGTTATAACATGCATAAGATTCTTTTGTGATATGTTACTAAATTCGGATGATTACGTTAATTAAAAAATTAATTTGTTTTTTTTTTTTTCATTTAAAAATTTTTATTTTTTTATTAACAAAAATAAAAAATAATTTTAAAATGAAATCACTTTTGAAGGAAAATCTCAAATAGAGTCGGCAAATTAATTCAAAACTGATGATATTATATTCTATTGACTGAAAAAAAATGGCTACTCAAATTAACTAGATTTAACTCGCGTACAATACATAAAGATAGCAAAAATTATTATTTGAAAAACAAAAATACTGAAGTTAGAATTATTTATAATTATCAAATACAAACTTAGTAAAAAAGTGTCAATTATACTTAAAATATATTCATTTTTTATTTGTCGGAAACAAATTAACTAAATTAAAACATAATAATACTTGAGAATAAAATCCAAAGATTATTGATTAAAATAAAACAAAATTTCAAAGCGAAATTTCATCATTCATCTTTATAGCCCATAAATTTTTATTTATTTCTAAAATTTAAAATTTGAAGAAACATCATCTCCAGAAGCTAACGCTTTTTCTAGTAAGCAGACTAAAGCAGGGAGGAAAGTAAAATATATTTGATTTTTTTAAGTTTTCGAACCTTGGTTTTAGCTAGAGAACATCTAACTTGTCCTTTTCTGGATAATTTATAGACATGCAAGTGTGCAAACTGATAATCTGATTTGAGATGTAATGAAATGTTTATTTTCAAGTATTATTGCTTCAATTTAGTTAATTTGCTTACAATAAATAAAAAAATGATTATATTTTAAGTATAATTGACACTTTTTATTAAGTTTGTATTTGATAATAAAAAAATAATCCTAATTTCAGTATTTTTGTTTTTAAATTGCATAAAAATAATACAAGTGATATAATTATATGCCGATTAAATTATCTTGTAAATAACCCATAAGATTAAGAATTCCTATTTAGTTCTTGGCACAAACATATTATTTGCATACAGTTAAAGTCTGTTGGATAAGTTGGATAATGCGGTGCCTGCCATCCAAGACTAAACTAAACATGGCATTTAATTCTCACAAACTACAGTTTATATAAATTTATGATATTTTAAATAATTCTGTAATAATTACAATTTTACTGTGATACTTTAATATTTACTTTAAAAGACTAATTAATTGATTTATGTGAAAATTTAATTTTTTCACGTAACATTTAATACATTTTAATGAAATTTTAATATATTCCCTTTTATATTTTAAATTAAACAGAATTGAATTAACTCGTGTGTGATTATTTAATTATAAAAAATTTATAAAATAAAAGAAAGTTAACTCTAGGGGGAAGGTGAAATGCGTGTACAGTTTAGAAGAAATCAATATTTGTTTAGAAAAATTTAATTGCGTTGATACAAGCTTTCAGAGGAATAAAGAGTCAGTTAGATCAATTGGATCTCCTTTTACTCCGAAGACAGGGACAACATGCATAAGTTTATGTCCCTTATACTAATGATCAATTACCTCCGGACAGCATATAATATCAAAATCTTCTTTGTGCCATCCGCTGATAATCCAGCGGTCGCGCCTTCTAGGCGCATATCACCGTAAACTGTCTTACGCCCTGGCAAGATGGTTTTGATATAAATATAACCAACACAACTGCTTAAAATCAGCTTTTGAAATTTTTCTTTTAACACTAGAACGCCCGAGGGGTTTTTTAGACCCCTTTTTGAAAAATTGAACCTTGATTTTTACCACATATAAATAAAATTTTAAAAAACGGTTTTTATTATCTAAAAATTTTGATTGTAATTTTTTAGAAAATGAATAAATTTTCAAAGAAAATGCTTAATTTATCATGATAACTTTATTTGAAATTTTAATGAGAAATCAGCCGGGCTTTCTAGTGTTAATTTAATAAAATCGACTGACTCGTGGTCAAGCCACCGGTCAGCCAACATTTTTTTAGGACACATTTCAAATATTTCAGACAGCCGTGAAAAGAAAATGCATTGAAAAAAAGTGATGTATCTGGTGGAATTTCCAAAGGGTAATACACTTTAACCTGGTTTCAAACGTTTGTCCTCTTAGCGTTTTAATAATCAAAACCTAGTTGAAGATGGGTGTATTAGTAAGTTTTTTGGCTAGAAAAAGCGTGAATGGTACATAAATGGAAAAGAATTAAACTATTTGCTTATAAATCGCCTAAGACTATTTTAAAAAATAGCTACTAATCTATTTTTGCTAAAAACTGGTCCTACCCAGAAATTAATGACTTTTTTTATATATTATTTGATTTATTTGATATATTTTGATTTTTATTTCTTTTAAAAATCTTTTATCTTGGCATTTTTTCAAACTTTTTTTGACAATTAAACTTGCAAGGAAGCCAAGTATCTTAAATAATTTAAAGTTATGTATAGTTGAATAAAGTAGAGTTGGGGACTGTCAATGACGGCCACTAAGCTGCCATAACTTGGTGTTGGTCGTTTTGCAAGTCTTTTACAAAAATAAAATATGATAAATAATCGAATAAAAAAATTCTATAGATTAAAGAATAAAATATAAGAAAAAAAGTTAAAATTTTGAGAGGCCTTTTTTGCCGGGCTTTTAAACGCCACAATAAACCCAACAAACTTGATTTTGATATCTTAAAAAAAATTTATTTTTGAAGACAAAATATTGAAGAGAATCAAAACCAAGTTTACCGGATTTCAGTATGCTGTTTGAAAAATTATTTACGGTAAAATTATTTATTTAAAATAAAAGCCAAAGAACAGCTGCATGCAAAAAATTAGAATTAAATTTAACCCTAAAAATAATGACTTTAAAAATATGCTTTTAGAAAAAAAATTATAAAAAATATTATTAAAAAATTTTTTTTTTAAATTTAATAATAACTAAAATTAATAAAATTCTAAATATTTCTTAATAAATTAAATTCTGTAGAAAAAAATAATTTAAATTGTAAATAATAAAAATTACTTTAACAAACGATCCGTCTTTGTTTACTGCATAGAATCTTCCTTGCTCAAGATCTGATATGCTATTCACAAGCTTTTACATGAAAAATAAATAGAAAATTATTATTTTTTTCAATATATCAACTTAATCTTTTTTACTTGAAAAGACTTATTAAGTCGACTAGGAGAAATGTTATTCTCACTCATGATTGATTTAATCGATGACAAAATTTAAAGTTAATTTTAAATAAGAATCATTTATTTGAATGGACTAATAAAATATACTTGGGTATATATCTAAAATATCTAAAAAAAACATAAGCTTGAATAAATAGGAAATTTGTGCTGCAAGTACAGCTAAAAAAAATGAAATTCTCAAATTAAATTGATCTAAATTTAAAACAATTTTTTTTTTAAAGCAAACTGTTTTCTAATTTACGCCAGTCAAATACAGCGCTAGGGAAACAAAACTTTAATTTTTTCTAATAATAAATCTAATTGCTTCCTTTGTAATTGAATTTTTTTCCAAAAGTGTAAACAAATTTTTTGATGTTTTTCTATTTTCTGTAATTTTAAAATTACAAAAATATGCTTATTCGCCCGGATAAAAAGAAATAACAATTAATGTCTGAAAAAAACATCTATTTAGACAGAAAAGAGCGAGAAGAGAGAGAGAATATGGACATAGAATCTCAGTTGACCGAAAATGAGACTTGTTTATACAAATTTAAAAAAAAAAGCTTATAAAAAAGTTATTCTAAATTCCATTCGAAGCGCAAATAAGGTCTATTAATTTAATGGATTGAGTTGTTTATTTTAATCTGTTTTGTAGCAATAAATTTCAAGTTGATATTTTTGTGTAGCTTCAATTTGTGGCCACTTGAATTCTCTAAAAAGATTAAAAATATCACACACTCACACTTGCTTGCTTTATTTTCAATGCATATATAGAAATAAAAAAAAAGTTGTTTATTGAATCCTGATTAAGTCGTCTAAATAAAAACTATTTTACCACAAATAAAATAGAAATTTTAACATTTTTATTGTCCATTAGAGGCACAAAATTGTCCCAAAAGAGCCACAACAAAAAAACTATTTAAAAAAAAAGCTTAAACAGCTGCGTGAAAATTATTTTTTTCCTAAACGGCAGGTTTCTAATGATACCTTAGTCATTTTCTTACGCAACTAAATAAATTTTAAAAATATTTGGATTCATATAGATACTTAAACTTTGGCCTAAATAAATCCTATACGGTGCGGTTTCTATTGAAAAATTCTAGTTTATTTTTTTAAATTTGAGAAAATTGAAAAATTCCTAAATTTCATTTATTTAGTAAACAGACCCCGAAATTCTAAAATTTAATTTTGACCAGTTTTTTTGCTAGTTACCAGTTACCAAGAGTGGCCTTTATTTTTCAAGTGTCATTTGTTTTTCTTATATTATACAATCTTTAATTTTCAATGTTTTTTTATTTAAATAAACAAAGTCACTCTTCAGAAAGATTGTTTTAAGCTAAAACTAAAATATTTTTTATATTTTAAATATTAAATTAAAATTTTAGTCTTGAGATTCGGGCTGTTTTTTTATACAAAGTTATTATTTGATTTAGGCTTTTTAAAAAAAGAGTGTCTTGGTAGTGTTTTTTTTTAAATGTCCAAAATTTGAATATTGAAAATTTATAAGGCAAAAAATTTATCAAATTAAATTAAGATTTATTTAGTTCATAGAAGAATTCTATTAAATTTTAAAAGCCAACTGCAAGACATCAATCATCCATTTATTTTTATTCAATAAACTAAACTAACTTAATCATTAAAAATGCTAAAAAATAAAATTGTATTTTTTTCTGTATCATTTAGATAAAAGATTTCTATTTATTTTTTAAAATAATTATTATTTAAAAAAATTTCTTTTTAAAGCAAAAAAACATCTGATATGCTTCATCTCAATTTTTTTCCAGAAACCTTTATCAAATTTTATAAAGCAAATTTTCTATCAGCCAAGACCCAAAATTCTTCAATATTAGCATGGTTTGGGGAACACTTAAATAAGTTAACCTTTTTAAATCTTGTAAAAATAAACATAAATGAATTTAGACGTCGGACGTACCTATAACAAGCTTTAAAAAATTGATGAAAAGTAAAAGCTTGAATAAGTTTCATTTAATTTTTAATCAATGATTTTGATTCAAATGATTAAGTGACATATGTCTAAATAATTTTATTAATACAAATTTTTTAATAGCAGTTATATTTAAAGATTTTTTCTCAATCTCAATGAAAAAAAATTTCAAATATTAATATAAGAGTTCAAAATTAGACCTGGTTAAGTAAATTATATTTATATGATTTTAAATTTAAAAACCGATAAATATTTAGCAGAATTTTAAGCCATCGGCGTTGTTTATTTTTTTTTTATTTCAATAAAACTTTTTATTAATAATAAAAAACAATTTTAACTTAAATTACGTAAATAATAAAAAAATCCATAAGCCAAATAAGTCATTTTGAAATTTTAAATTAGCAAAGAAATATTTTAAGACTAATAGCGAAAGTGCTGTTACTTATTTGAAATTAACTTTTATTCATGATGCAATTTTTTATCAAACATTTTTAATATAAGCAATAATTTTTTTTCTTCTATTAAATTCGTTTTTCTTAATACTCTGAATTTAATAAATTTTTAAAATTTTTAAATAAAAGTTAAATTTAAAAAAAAATAAACATTTTAAATAATCCATCATGTAAATGAATTTGTATGTATAACAAACGGATATTACGAGTTTGAAAAAAATTGATTTTTTGTTAAATTAACTAGAAAATTTTTTTTTAATCTGTCATCCCAATTACTTATTTATTTTTTAGTGAATTTTATTTTTGAAAAATTAATTGGCACCAAAAAATTAACCTTTTCTTGATTAATTTAGAAAATATTTCATTTAACTTTCACTAAATGAATACCTCCTATGCTATTGACAAAAGATGACTTTTGAAAAAAAAATTTGTCTCAAGTGTGAACTCTTATGTTGATTGATAAAATTTTTTGATTTTTAATATTAGCAACTTTTTTATTCTAAAACTTTTAGTCTTTTTTAGTTAAATAAAATAAACAGAATTAAATTCTCTTCATTAAATGACATGTCAAACTGGCATTTGATTATTTAATTCTAAAAATTTTACCCACAGCAAATGTGAGTTTAAATTAATAATAAAATAATCTTTGGAACAAAAGTTCACAATGCTTTAAAATAATTTAACCTAAAATTTTTCGAACTTGCGAATTTGCAATAACCATTCAAAAGTATTAATAATAGATAAATAAATTTTGAAGTTAATTTTTTTTTATACAATTGAGACAAAGCATTCTAATTACGATTTTACTCGCAATAAATTAATCCTTTGATTTAAAATCACTGTAAATTTTATCTTTTTTAAATAAAAATAAAAAAAGCAAAATAAATTATTTTTTTCTTTTTTTCAAACACATTTCCATTGAACGTATATAGCTTTTTCTAAATCAGAGCATGGATTGTCAAAGACTGAATAATCACTTATTTCACACTTGGTTTGATTTGAACATAATGTATTTATGTACTCAAATGAATTTTTAAAATAGCACACAGGCTTAAAATTTAAAATTTCCAAGCCACCACACTGAGAAACGGACGGATCAAGTCCATAAAAAGCACAAATAATCTCAATTCTTCCATTTAAACATTCAATACTCATGTCACTATCTTCACACCAAGTTTTCTCTAACACATCTTGTGTGCCATTGATCGCCGGACAAATTAAAGGCAAGTCTTTATTAATCACACATTTGCTTATTGTCTTATTCAAACCAATAGCATCTACACATTGATACTGTACAAAAAGTTGTTTTCTAAATGATGGACACAAGTCAACGCCTGCAATTGTATTCGCAGTTGCTAGCATTGAACACGAGCTTTTGCCTTCACAAGACCTGTGGATTGTCTCATAGCCAGTGTCAGTAAAACAAAAAGGAAGATCGGATCCACTCATACACTTAGATTTACTTGTGTTTGGTTGTATGCCAAAATATGCCGTGTGAATGTGAAGAACCAAATCTGTTGGACATGTAAGAACCATTATTGAATCCTGGCACAGTGTGTATTCAACAGTAGAGAAGCCAAAGTAGCTTGATGTTGCATTTTCAAGAGCAATTGGTACATGAGGTGAAAAATTTTCCGACACACAACTTCCTATTAAATTTTGCTCAAATGGACAAAATGGTAATGTTGATACTGTGCTTGGTTGTTGTGTTGTTGTAGTAAGCAATGAGGCAACACATTCCCATTCAGCATAAAGAATATTCTGATATCCAGAACAAACTTTTAAATTATTTGGAATATTTCGATCTAAATCTCCTAATCTACACAATGTTCTTCCATTGCAAATAGTTTCCATGTAAGTTTGAGAATCTCTTGAATAGCATGTATCCGGACTGCCGGTGTAATAACCACGCGGACAATTTCTTAGATTAGGATCAATACCATAAAAGGCACATAGGATTCTAATTAAACCAGATGGGCAACTAATTTCGACTGTACCTTCGCACCAGTAGTTATTCTGCGCTCCTGGAGTCAACGATGAACAAATTGATTGTTTGGTAGTATTCTTTGGGCATGAAGCTATTTGAGTATATCTGTCTAAATCTATGCATTGGTATTGAATAAATAGCTGATGATTGTATGAACCTTTGCACGGATCACCCAAAAGTCCATCTTTGACTTCAATGGGACATTTTTGTAGGCCTTCACAGCCGATTACAATGTTTTCTGGCACCCGATAACAAGCATCATGTTGCACATAGCCAAATCTGCAATAATCTGTGTTGGTATTCGACTGAATTCCATAATACATTGAATGAAATTTCAAAACTTGATCATTTGGACATTCTAAAGAGACTTCAGCTCCATAACAGAAAATAGCTTCTATCACTGGATAATTGAAAAAGTACGAATCTGTAAGGGACAAGCTATTTGGTTCAGAAAAAAAATTGCTTGGACAATCATTCGAGTTGTAGTCAGATGGATAGACTGAGTTGATGTTTTCTTTGATTATGCATGTTTGAATTGTGGTCGTTGTGGTGCTAGTGGTCGGAGTAGTTGTGGTCGAAGTGGTTGTAGTGGATGTGGTGGTGGTTGTGGAGGTTGAAGTAGAGGTTGAAGTGGTGGTCGAAGTTGTTGAAGAGGTTGAAGTCGAAGTTGAGACTGAAGGTGAAGTTGTGCTCGATTGACTGGTTGAAGTGCTCGTAACAATTGGTACTGTAGCTGGACTTCTGGAGTCCAAAATTTGTGTCGATGCGCCTGGTGTCGACTTATACACTGGTATCAGGCCAATCACTACCCCTACTATCAGAACTCCGATGACTGCTCCAATTATTGGCAAATTTTTTTTTAGAAAACTTTTTTCTGGTCTAAAAATTTATTTAAATTTGATAAAAAATGTATTAAATAAATAAAAAAAATCAACTTTTCCATAGATTTCTCTTTATTGTTCGAGTTCACTTGCATATTTTCACTCATTTTGTCAAGAAAAGTAAAAAAGAAGCAAAAAAAAAACAATTTCTTTTATTTATATAAAAAAAAATAAAGGATTTTTATTATTAAAGAAGTTAAGCAACAAAAATCAATTGCTTGAAATTAGTTGTGTTTATGCTGTTAACACAAAATAAAAAAAAAAAAACAATTAAAATAAAGTGTATTTTTTTATTGATTTTTGTTTAATTGCAGTTTTTAGCCCATTTTTCAATAGATGCTTTGCTGAATAAAATATAAACGATGGCACCAAATAAATAAATTACTGCTGTTAGGTAAAAAACATGTTGCCATTCATGTTGAGTACTGTCTGGAGTCAGAACACCGACAATGTATGGAGAAACTATGCCAGATATGGTGGCGAACGTGTTGGAAATTCCGAATAAAATTCCGGAAAAATCACCGCCTATTTCGTTTATGTTCACTTGAAATCCAGCGCCTGAATTGCAGCCCAGAAATCCAACACCGAACGCCAGAAGAGCAACACCCATGTATGGATTGGCACAGGTCACCATGGATAAAAGAAGAACTGCTATCATTGGAACTATTAAGCCTATCCCATTGAATATTTTTCTTATTGACGATTTGGAAATAGTTCCACTTATTATCAATTTATCGCTTATTACACTTGAAATCATGGCACACATCCAACAGCTTATGTAAGGAATTGACGAAAACAGACCATTCTTTAAAATAAAAAATAAAAATTATTTTTTAATTTGAATGAAATATTATTTTTTACAGTTAATTAACTTTTTAAAAATTAAATTATTGAATATATAAAATGAAAAAGAAAAAAATTTTAAACTCAATCAAAAAGCTAATGTCTTTGTTATAAGACTTTGGCAAAACTCTTCATTAACTGAAATTTCTAACTCTTGTTTATTTATTTCATTTAAAAAAAAAAAAAAAACTTTATATAAAGAAAACTATGAATTTTGAAATTTTGATACTTTTACGTCATCATTGGCTAATCAGTAATAGCAAGAACTCTTGAAATATGTCTAATGGAAGGTAATGGGAAATTTAGTACAGTAGGACAGAACAAAATTTTGAAAATTCTTAAAGATTAAAAGCAAATTGTGTAATAGCAAAAAAAGTTTAATAAATATAGCTGCATTATTAAAAACATCTTGGTTAAACTCTGCAAATGTAGAATATTTTAAATTTAGATTATTTGGCTATAGTGAAGTCTACAGAGACTTTGCACATCAGCAGTAGTACGTATATTGGCAACAATTATGTTCGCAATGAGATTTTTTGACATCAAAAAATTAGCAAAGTACTTTGATTTTTGATCAATTTCATTGAATAAAAAAAAATTCAAAATTCCCTAATGAAAAAATTTAAAAAAAAAACTTTAGGAAGATTATTATTATTATTGATTTAGAGCCTTATTCACATAATTTTGGGCCATTCAATTTGAGAAACCTAGTGCACATATGATAGTTTCGAATTTCCTTATCATTTTTCATTAATTTCTATTCTATTTTTCTATTTTGAAATTAGAAATTTAGAAATTCAGATAGCACTTAAATTTTGATTGTCTTGAATTTTAGACCAGCCATTGATCATTAAACAGATTAGAATCCTCTAAATAAAAGGTTTTTGAGACGAATCATTACTTGAGATGAGAAATGGACTTATTTTTGAAATTATAATCACAGAAATCAATGGTCGGACACATCTTTCCTATTTCAGAGAGTGGTGAAAAGAAGACGTTCTGAAAAAAAGGGAGTATAATGTGTTTTGTGGAATTTCCAAGGAATAATACACTTTGAATGGGTTCTAGGAGGTCGTGCTATAAATACATAATTTTATTCTTAACAAATAGAACCAGTCAATGCTTCACTTCAACTGAAAGTTATGTTTGTTTTTATAAAGTAACGCTAGACCTCATACAGCAAGAAAAAAATTGGTAAAAATATGACAACTGAAATAGATCGAATTTCTTCATATTTCCAGCATAACTCTGATATTTTTCCTCCATTAAATCATCTTATTTTCTTAGAAGATAGCATTTTTATATTCAAAATCAAGCTGAAAAAGGATATTGTGAGTTTTTTGGCTCTAAAAGCAGTGAATAACTGGCCGGAGACACGGTCGAATGATGAACTATACAAAAGAACAAATACAGAGCCATAAAGTCAATGCATTAAGAACAAAAGATTGTGATGGCTTGGAAAAAGAAAACCAGAAAAGGTCCCTCAATGGACACCACAAGGACGACGGAAGGTAGGAAGACCAGCAGTAACATGGAGGTCACAATCACGACAATTTTAAGATTCTTTTATAGAAAAATTGTAAAATCTTACAAAAATGCTATCTATGCTTTTTTAACTTAATTTCAATAAATAAATAGCATTTTTAATTTACTTAACTACTAATAAAATTTTATGGAAAATATTTTTACCTTTGTTTTTTAAGATAATAAAATAAAAAGAAAAAATTATGTTTACTGATTTGATGTCAAAACGAAGTACATCTTTCATAAAACTTGGTAGTTGAGTCAAGAACATATAATTGCCCCAATTGTGACACAAATGCGCAATGAAAATAGCAATACTTGGTTTTGAAGTGAATATTGACATCCATGGTATCCTATAAGGTTTGTTAACTTTTGTTCTCAAAGGCTCCTCTTCATTTATTTTACTAAAATCTTCACATGTGTGAGTTATAACAAAGCTTTTCTCCTCGGAACTAATAAATCTATGTTCAAGAGGCGAATCTGCTGTCAGACATACAAACAATATGAACCACAATATACCCAAAAATCCTTAACATGTCATTTATTTATTTAAAAAATTTAATTGAAATTTATTTTTACCAAATAAGTAAAACATTAATTTCCATCCATCTTCTAGGCCGCATAGAAACCCACCTAGAGGCAAAGCAATCACATTTCCAATATTGGCACCAGATGTGGCAAAACCAATTATTCTCGACTTTTCAAACGGAGGTGCCCATTTTATAAACATAGCACTAACTGCCGGCCACATCATACCCTAAAAATGTTTGTAAAAAACTAAAAAAATTTTCCTAATAAAAAAATTAACATGAGCAAGTCCGATTAAAAATCTACAAGTCATCAGAACACCAAAGCCCAATTGGGCACTGGGCACTATTAAAATTGTGAAAATAGAACCGATCAGCATGGATATGCCGAGAATTTTTTTGGGACCGTACTTCATCGAAAGCCATCCTCCTGGAATCTTATAAAAATAAAAAAAAATTTTTTTTTAGAATTTTATTTATATTTTAATTTTACTTGAGTGAATATGTAGCCATAAAAATATGAAGAGAGAATAAGACCTTGGACCGATTTAGACCAGACAAAAGATCCGGAGTTTTGGGTAGTATTTTTGTTATCTGGCTTGAAGAGACATGTATCATTTGAATCAACTATTATTGGCTTTGTGTGATGATCTGAATCTTGAATAGCAGACGAATTAACCATGACTACGATGCTGATGCCCATGTCGATTTTTTGCATATATTGCAATGCTATGCCAAAAAATATGACTATGGCTAGCAGAAATCGGACAGATATAAGCAATGGTGCGTTGGCTTTCGGGTTTAATGGTTCTTTCATTATTTTTTCTAAAGTAAATTGAACAGTTGTTTGAATTTTTGTTTAAAATAAAAAAATAATAATTTATTAAAATTTAAGATTTTAATTTATTTTAATTGTTGAAATGTGTTCTAACACTTGACATAGAGACTTTGTTAATGCGATAAAACTAGATAGATAAGATGAGATTGAAGGCTATTGAAAAATTAATTTTTGAAAAATTTTATTCTAATTTTTCTAAAAATATTTAATGGGATTTTTGATAAAATTATTCGTTTTTTTTATTTTTTAATTCAAATTTTAAGTTTTGTTTTTCTTTGCTTTTTTTGTTTGTATTTTTCTTTTGTTTGCCAATTTATTCTTGCACCAAATTTTCATCAAATCTAATATTATAAATATTGAATAAAATAGTATTAATATTATGATTGCGATAATTAATGATGTTTTTTTCACAAATTTAACTTGCTTGAGTTCAGAAGATTCAATTTGGCACTTTTCGCCACTAAATAGGCTAAAACATTTGCATGTGGCCTGAAAATCATGAGAATAGCAAATACCATTTTGTGAACATGTCTCATTTGCGCACACATCAACTTGATGCTGACAATTTTGTCCATAAAAATTTTTTTTACACAAACAAGCATAGAAATTTGTGTTTGATGAATTGGTTTTATCCCTACAAACACCACCATTTAGACAAGGGTTTGATGAACATGGTTTTAGATCAAAACTGCATAGTTCGCCTCCAAAATTATCATTGCATAAACAGTAAAATTCTTTTTTATCTTTTAAACGACATAGGCTGTTGTTAGAGCAGTTGGACAAACACTTATTTATATCGAAGTCTGATTTCAAAAATTCATTTATTTTCTTTATTCCAAGAATTTCAACAGAAAATTCAATCTTGTTGAAGTCTTTATTTTAAAAATAATTTTTTAAAAGGTTTAAATAATTTTTTGAAATTTACCAGGCAATCGTTGCAAAGTTGATGATACCTGCGAGCTGAAGCTTTCATCTTAGAAATAAACAATAGAAAATTTCTTGAACAAATTTTAATTTACAATCAAATAATGTTGTTGAATTAAAAAATTTTCTTCAAGCTCTTCTAGTCCTAGAAATTATTTAAAATAAAATTTATCTAAATAAATGATTAACAGGTGATGCATAAGTAAATCTCAAAAAATAAAAATGATATTAAGTTCTGTTTTTTTTTCTGATGTT
>PJRA01000401.1:889407-923650 GCA_016987375.1 Brachionus koreanus
CTCTGTTGAGGCTTTCCAACCTCCCTCGTATACTTTTTCACTCAAAACAATCCCAAAAATTTTCGATTTGGCGCGCTTGAGGGACATTTGGTGGGTTGATATCTTTGGTCACATAATTTACATTTTCGTTCATCCATGTTGTGCTTACCATAGAATAGTGAGCAGAAGCTAAGTCAGGCCAAAAAACGTAGTCAAGGTCTTCATGATACTCATCTTTAAATGGGAGCAGTCGTTTATTAAAGCATTCATCGATATAAATGCTCGAATTGATGGCAACCGACTTTGATAATCGAAAAAGAGGCTTAGGCATATCTCGATCAGATATGACTATCCAAACAAGCACCTTCTTTGGAAAATTCTCTTTTCCAGCAAACCGAAGACTGTCCGGATTAGTAGACTGATCATTTGTGTAATATCCAGCATTTCCCGGCATGTTGTCGCCTGCCAAACTAAAGTACTTTTGGTCATCCAAAATAAGCTAACATGGTCAACGATATAGCAAATTTTAAAGTTTTTTACTCAACTTCTTGGCTTTCTCATGCTGTACAGCGCTATATTTTGGTGTTTTTTCACGTTTACGATATGAAATATTCATTTTTGTTAATTGCCGTCCAACTGTTGCCTGGTGGACATTAAATTTTCTTGCTAGACGCCTTTGACTCACTCCAGTTTGGTTATTGGTCAATCTAAAATGGCTGAAAGAAATCTCTTTTAACAATCTTGTTAAATTTTTCGTTTCTACAAAATATTAATATCTCATAATATCTCAATTGTTCCATCGTTTGAACCAACTGCCAAAAAATTTCTTTTTATTATTTTTATCATTAGAATTGATGAGTAATTCTTTGTGGGATTATATAAAGAAAATATTTTAAAAATGCTATAAGCAATTTGAGCTGCTCTTAATTATTGGAAAACTTTCTTCAAATAAATGAATTAATTAAATAATTTATATATTTCAAAATAAATAAATATAATTTGGTAAAAAAATTTAATATTAATATTATTTCTTCAAAATAGAATTTAAGAATGTAAATTTCATTTAGACAAATAAAGAAAAATATTGGGGTTATATACTGGATTAAGTAGGATTTCGATCTTTTCTTGCTCTTTTATTTTTACCATTGTTCTTCAATCTAATCAATACGATCATCTGGAACCAATTCAAAGTAAATTACTCCTTGGAAAAACCACCCAACAAACAACATCACCTTTTTGTCAAAGCTTCTTCTTTTTACGGCTGACTGACATAGTTTAGATGAATCCAGTCATTGATTTCTGTGTTCATAATTTTGAAAATAGATTATCACTTCTTCTAATGAAAAGTGATGATTTTTTTTAAATAGTTTCTTACAAATTTTAATGCTTCGTTGAATAAAGAAATCTGTAAGATCATGAGGAGCAACTCAACGACATCTGTTAGCTTTATTAATCAAATTAAGGAGTAAAGTTTATTCTACTTATCAAATATTTTTAATTTTTTATATAAATTTTTCAGAATTCTATTAATACATTTAGGTAAATTGTATCTATTACTCTTTTTTCTCCTGTTTTCTTTTGTAAAAATTCAAAATTTTCAAATTTGAGGGTTTAAACGAAAGCGAAGGCTATTCGGACAAACCCAAGGGCATACCTCCACAATTATATTTAAAAAAAAAATTTTTTTTTGCGATTCGAAGAAACTTAAAACTTTTTCACCTTTATTCTGTTTATTTTTTTTACTTTTCCTATGAGAGTCAAATCAATAAATAATAAAAATATTAATTAAAAATTTATTAAAAGATAAATTAAAAAATTTAAGGTTCAGTGTTCTGAATCTAAAGAATTTTTGAAAAAGTAAAATGTTTTGATCAAATTTCATTTATCGATAAATGAACAAAGAATTTTAAATGCGCAATTAAATTTCATCGACGGAAATAGCTGATATACAAAATCTGATTGCGCGTTTAAAATTTTTTGGTCTTTTTTCAAAAATTTATTTTTAAATGTTTTTCTTTAAAAATAAAAATCAGAAAATTTCGTTTCAATTCGATCTTTTCAATTCAGAAAAATTTGAAAAACTTTTTTACTAAAATAGATAATTTAGTTCTGTAAAATGCTTAATGTTTAAGAAAATTGGCTTAATGCAGCAAAAAGAATTAATAAATTTTTTAAAAAAAAATTCAATTTTTAATTAAAAAATATATAGATTTGAAAGAAAATAAATATAAACTTTATTTGGTCCTATTTAATTAAAAATTTTAATACTGCAATAATGTGCAAAATACATTACGGCTAGAAACATAACATTAATACATATGCAAAATTTATTAATACCTTTTTTAAATAAAATATTTTTTCAAAAGAAAAAAGATCAATATTATTTAAAAGATAATTGATTATTTTTTTGATTAAGTATGTTGCACTTTATTGTGCAATATTTTTTTTTAAATGTTTTTTAATTTTAAGTAAATTTAAAAAAAAAAATTGTGCTATTTATAAAAAAATCCTTTACAAGCTTTTTGTTTAAGCATTTTTTTAAAACAAAAATAAAAAAAAATTGAGCAGCTTACGGTAACGTTACATTTTTACGAGATCTATTGTATAAGAGCTTGAGGGAAAGAGCTATTTTACAGTCTTTTTAATTTCATCAATAAATTAAACGAAAATAACAGAGTCTTAAAAAATTAATTCAATTTTAATTCTCTTCAAATATTTAATTAGTAGAGAGCTTTATTGGAAATTGACACTAGAAAAATGAAATTTTGATTTATTCCTTTGCAAGGCCTGCTCAATTTTTTTTTTTATTTTTGTTTTAAAAAAATGCTTAAACAAAAAGCTTGAAAAAGATAAGCACAATTTTTTTTTTTAAATTTACTTAAAATTAAAAAACATTTAAAAAAAAATATTGCACAATAAAGTGCAACATACTTAATCAAAAAAATAATCAATTATCTTTTAAATAATACTGATCTTTTTTCTTTTGAAAAAATATTTTATTTAAAAAAGGTATTAATAAATTTTGCATATGTATTAATGTTATGTTTCTAGCCGTAATGTATTTTGCACATTATTGCAGTATTAAAATTTTTAATTAAATAGGACCAAATAAAGTTTATATTTATTTTCTTTCAAATCTATATATTTTTTAATTAAAAATTGAATTTTTTTTTAAAAAATTTATTAATTCTTTTTGAATAAAATCAATTTTAAATAGAATTTATATCGACTAGATTTTGACAATTTACCTTAATGCAATAAATGAAAAAAATTTATTCAGAAATTAAATTTTAAAGATGGATTTGTTTCAGCTTCAAAACAAATTTTTTATTTTAGTCAGCATCTGCTTATTATGTTCAGCAAATTTTTTAGATTTGTGTGGAAATCTGGACAATCAAGACTCATCTGGTTCAATAAACGTCAAAAATTTAAATTACACAAGAATATCCTTAAATAATGAAGATAAAATTGAAAAAGATGGTTTTAAAAATCTTAATATATTGAATTTAATTATAAGGAATGTTAAAATGGACAGCGATTTTTTCGATAAACTATCCAGTGTTTTGCATATTGAAAATCTTGTATTTTTAACAGCGATCAACATCACTAATGTTCTGAATGATCAGACATTTTTGAAACTATCAAACAAAATTAATTCAATCTGCTTCAAAAATCTTCTGGACATCCAAGAATCAGAACTTGTTTACATCTTAAACAAAATAGTTTTGCTCAACTTCAAAAAATTAACACTTGAACTAATCAATTTACCATCATTGAACTTAAATCTATCAAACTTAAAAAGTATTTTAGTTCTAAATTTTCATCATTGCTTTATCAGCTATTTAGAGATTGTTGTGAACAATAAAATAAATTTTTTAAACATTTATCATAGCAATATATCAACTATTTTAATTAAATCAAATGGATCAAATGGTAATTTAGCCGAAGTAAAATTAAAGAATAGTTATTTAAATTGGATTGATATACCCGAACATTTTAAATTAAAAAAAATAAATTTTAATCAAAACAATTTTAAAAATTTACAAAAAAATTTTTTTACTCTATTTAGATCATTAGAAATTTTGTCACTTGATTTGAATGAAATAGAATCAATTGAACCTGGAAGTTTAGATTATATGTGCCACCTTGAACAACTATTTCTAAGTGGTAATTTACTTAATGAATCAGTTCGATTTAATTTTTGCTCTTTACAATACCTTGATCTTGATAACAACAAATTTACTTCTTTTTCATCCATTCTAAATTTGAACAATTCAAAAACCATCAAATTTCTTCATCTTTCTTATAATATGATCGAAACATTGGACCTTGATTTACCAGCTCTTCAATCATTGAATGTTTCTCACAATAGAATTAAAATAGTATGTTCAATTGGTGGAATCATATTTGATTTTAGCTCAAATGTTATTAATGTTTCTGAATTGCTTTTGTTCAATTATGAACAAAAGATAATGCTTGTCAAAAATTCAATCAAACATCTAAGCGAAAAAGATTTAGAAAAATTTGAAAATACATCTGAGCTCAATTTATCTTTCAATCAGATTGAGAACATTCAATTTCCTGTTCTTAATCATCTAAAAATTTTAATATTTAATAATAACAAATTAACAATTATTAAAAAAGATACATTTAAAAATTTATTTAATTTAACTATTTTGAATTTGTCTCTAAATCGCATAGTATATTTTGAAACAGATAGTTTTATGTTTAATAAAAAACTTGAATATGTTTATTTGGACAACAATTTGTTTGTGCAAATTCCCGATTTTATTTATCAATCCAGACTTAAATATTTAAATTTAAATAATTTGATTAATATGAAAATTTTAGGCAAAAATGCGTTTGGAAATTTTAGCAATATTTTTCCTTTGCAAATTGATTTTCTTTTCAACAATTTGATGTTTTTAAGTAGCAAGGTATTTTGCTCAAATATGTTCAAGAACATAGTTTTTTTCACAGATACTGCACATTTGATTGACAAATGTTCTCTAATGCAATTGAAAAATAGAAATTTTACTTTTCAATTGAACAAAGCGGTTAGTTGTGACTTTATAAAAATGTCTTTAAGTCAAAATATTTCAATTAGAGGCATTGATTCTAATTGTGACAGCTACAATTTTAATAATGACTGCAATTATGAGTATAACCAGCAATTTAATTGTTTAATCAATATTGAACAAGATGAATTTGAAATTTTGGAAATTTATGCCACGGATTTTTGTGAACTAGTAGAAAATTTTTATTGTTTTAAAAGTGAATTTTTGGTTGTAAATTGTTCGACAACAAAAAACTTAAGTTACTCTAATCATGGACATTTAAGCGACTTTACATATGAATTGCTGGATGATGAGGCTAATTTTTTAATTGTAAATTTTTTTTCAAATTCAATGCTCATTTATCACAAAAATTCTGGGACATCAGTTTTGATCAAAAAAGAAAACAAAAATTTTTCTTTGATTTTAAAATTGAAAAAGTTTTTATTTAAAAATATTGATGGAATGATAAAAAATGGATGTTTTAGAAGCCAAAAATTTAAATTAAATTATTCATTTATATCTGGCATTAATGTATATTCAAATTTATCAGAATATTTGAGTAAATTTGAAATTGAAAATGAGTATGGATATATTGATTCAAATAAATTGTTATTAAAGTTGAATCAAGATCTTTTTCCAAATCAAACATTTAATAATGCTAACTCTAAAATGACAGCTAAATTTACAATTTATTTTTTAATTATTGCATTTATTAAATGCAACTAGATTTTTCTATTAAGTTTTTCCAATCTTTTTTTTTTTATATAAAATCATATTTAAATTTGTCCTTGCTACTTAAAATTTAATTAGATAAATAAATAGTAATAAAAAAATATTTTAACGAATAACTCTTTTAAAATTACTCTCTTTTACAAATATAATTATACTAGCATATATATGAAATCAGAGCACAACTTGCTCTGACTTATTGTATATACTAACACAAACAGAATCGGGGTTGTGAAGTTAGTTTCAATTCGGTCTTTTCAATTCAGAAAAACTTGAAAAACTGTTTTACTATATTTAGATAATTTAGTTCTGTAAATGCTTAATGTTTAAGCCCAGTTGATTACAATACTTTTTAATGGCGTGCAAAATGTAGAAAATTGCAGCGTACTTTGCAGACTTATTCTGCTGCATTAAGCCAATTTTCTTAAACATTAAGCATTTTACAGAACTAAATTATCTATTTTAGTAAAAAAGTTATTTAAATTTTTCTGAATTGAAAAGATCGAATTGAAACGAACTTGACAAAAAGGCCTAAATATTCTTTATTTTCTGCATTCAGGCTACAAAACTTATTCATTGCTTTCTCTTTGTCAAAATTAGGTGTAGTAGATTTATTGACATTGAAGTTAATCTTCCATTATTTAACAAATTCGGAGCATTTTTTAAGGATAACTGTTCAAATTACTTTTTATTTAAAAAAAAGGACAAAAATAAAGCATCAATAAGATTTTAAACTTCTCCAACAATAAAAAATAAACAAATAATACCAAAAATTAATAATTTCAACAAAGAATAATGGGATGAAAATGACCAAGTCGAATAGCAGTACAATGTTTGTGGATGGTGATCAATATGTATTCATTTGTCTAGTTCAAACAATTAGAATTATAATTATTTTTAAAAAAATTTTTTTCAATTAAAACTCAAAAAATAAAAATAAAATTAAAATCTTTTATCAAAATAATTAAGTTTGAAGAATATTTATATAAATAAATGATGTCAATCGATTTTGTGAATCGAATTTTAATCATTTGAAAAGAAAATTTTTCCTCAAAATCATTAAAATGTAAAAGCACTATCAATTAATCTCTCAATTCTTTTGGTCAAAACAGTTTATAAAAACTGATGGGAGCATTTTAAATGAGAATTTCATATATAGATTATATCAATTAAGGTCCCTTAATTAAACCTTGATTAAAATTTGTAATTCTTGAAAATTTTATTTTTAGATTTATTCTTTGGAAATCAAGCATTCTAGAAAATGATTTAAAAAATTGTTTACTCTGTTTAAGTGACATTTTATTCAAAATTGAGCACTTTTTTGAAAAAACAGATTATTTTACTTTTTAATTATAATTAAATTTGAAAAATATTTTTATAAAATTTTTGACTTGTTTTCAAAATGAGTTAGTTTATGTACAAATCTGAATAAAAAGCATTTTTTCCTGAACAAGTTTTTTATTTATTAATTATTGAATAATTTTTTGGTTTTTCAGTTTTTTTTTTTTGATTTTTATTTTTAAAGAAAAACATTTAAAAATAAATTTTTGAAAAAAGACCAAAAAATTTTAAACGCGCAATCAGATTTTGTATATCAGCTTTTTCCGTCGATGAAATTTAATTGCGCATTTAAAATTCTTTGTTCATTTATCGATAAATGAAATTTGATCAAAACATTTTACTTTTTCAAAAATTCTTTAGATTCAGAACACTGAACCTTAAATTTTTTAATTTATCTTTTAATAAATTTTTAATTAATATTTTTATTATTTATTGATTTGACTCTCATAGGAAAAGTAAAAAAAATAAACAGAATAAAGGTGAAAAAGTTTTAAGTTTCTTCGAATCGCAAAAAAAAATTTTTTTTTTAAATATAATTGTGGAGGTATGCCCTTGGGTTTGTCCGAATAGCCTTCGCTTTCGTTTAAACCCTCAAATTTGAAAATTTTGAATTTTTACAAAAGAAAACAGGAGAAAAAAGAGTAATAGATACAATTTACCTAAATGTATTAATAGAATTCTGAAAAATTTATATAAAAAATTAAAAATATTTGATAAGTAGAATAAACTTTACTCCTTAATTTGATTAATAAAGCACAGATGTCGTTGAGTTGCTCCTCATGATCTTACAGATTTCTTTATTCAACGAAGCATTAAAATTTGTAAGAAACTATTTAAAAAAAATCATCACTTTTCATTAGAAGAAGTGATAATCTATTTTCAAAATTATGAACACAGAAATCAATGACTGGATTCATCTAAACTATGTCAGTCAGCCGTAAAAAGAAGAAGCTTTGACAAAAAGGTGCTGTTGTGTGTTGGGTGGTTTTTCCAAGGAGTAATTTACTTTGAATTGGTTCCAGATGATCGTATTGATTAGATTGAAGAACAATGGTAAAAATAAAAGAGCAAGAAAAGATCGAAATCCTACTTAATCCAGTATATAACCCCAATATTTTTCTTTATTTGTCTAAATGAAATTTACATTCTTAAATTCTATTTTGAAGAAATAATATTAATATTAAATTTTTTTACCAAATTATATTTATTTATTTTGAAATATATAAATTATTTAATTAATTCATTTATTTGAAGAAAGTTTTCCAATAATTAAGAGCAGCTCAAATTGCTTATAGCAGACATTTAAAAAAATTGCTAAATTTAAATATGAAAGCTGGATTTTTATTAATAAACTTGTATTTTATGATAAATAGCGTAAGGGTGAACTTGTTCAATTTTGCAGTTGGAACCGAGAATGGCTTTTTAAAAATCTTCAATCAAACAAATGAAATATTTTCTTTATATAATCCCACAAAGAATTACTCATCAATTCAAATAATAAAAAGAAATTTTTTGGCAGTTGGTTCAAACGATGGAACAATTGAGATTTATTTTGTAGAAACGAAAAATTTAACAAGATTGTTAAAAAAGATTTCTTTCAGCCATTTTAATTCTAGAATTTCTTCCATTTTAGCAAGTGAAAAATATTTGATTAGTGCTTCAATTGATGGAACAATTAAAACATGGAATCTCACTGACTTTACCGAATTCACTTTAAAATCTCATAATCAAGGCTTAATTAAATTAAAGCATAATTCTAATAATAGCAATGAATTTATATCAATAGGCAGTGATAACAAAATAAAATATTGGAATTTAATAAACCTTAATTTGAAACAAAGTTATTCATTTATTTGTTCTAATTTTAAAGATGGTGAAATTCTTGATGATAAATTGTTTGCATTAGCCTGCATTGTAAACACAAGAATACATTTTTTGAATGGTACGACAAATTTTTTTCTACCACCAGATAGTCAAACAACAAGCTTAGTCAAATTGAATTCATCAAATTTATTATGTGGTCTTGAAAATGGTAAAATAAAGATATTAGATATTGAGAAAAGTAAGTTTGTTAAAACAATTAAAGCACACTCAAACAATGTGAGATCGATGAAAATTTTTCAAGACATTTTAATAACAATTGGTGGTGATAACACGATTAAGTTGTGGAATATCACAAATTTAGATCAACTAAATTCATTTGATATTGTTAAACCATCATGTTTGAAAATCATAAATGAAGATTACACATTTGAAGGAAAAGATATTCCATTACAACTTTCAACTGCAAGATATCCTGAAAATTTTAGTGATACAACGTCATCAATTGATATTTTTTACATTAAACAACATGAATTAAATAAATATTTCAACTTGATTATTTCCAAGATTGAGTTAAATAATTGCCTGCTCAATTGTTCAAATAATGGAAGATGTAAACATTTTTTAAAGAAAAATTATTTAGAATGTGAATGCTTCGAAAATTTTATTGGATCATTCTGTCAAATAGATAAGAGACCATGCTCTTCTAGTCCATGTCTAAACCAAGGAACATGCATAAATGACTCAAATGATTTCAAATGTGAATGTGTAAACGAGAACTATTATGGTAAATATTGTGAAAAAGAAGTTGATTTATGTTCAAATGAGACTTGTTCTAATCATGGCAAGTGCCTTGTTAATGATAAACGTGAAATTTATTGCAAATGTTTTTATCTGTACAAGGGTAAAAAATGTGAATTAGAATCAAAAGAAATTATAGTTAAGAGATTTGTCATAACAACATCGACAATAATTGCAATAATAATATTAATTATATTCTTTTTAGTATTAATAGTTTTTGATTTTATTAGAATATGGCAAAAAAAGAATCGTAAGCCAAAAAAGAAGCCTCTTATTCAAAAATTTAAATATGTGAATTGAAAAATTTTTCGAACTTAAAATTGAAAAAAATTTAAAAAAAAAACAACTTTTTTTAGAAAAAAGTTAATAAAATTAATTTTAACTTTTTAATGTTTTTAGTATTATAAAAATTCAAAAACAAACAAAACAATTTTTTTGATAAATTGAAATTTAATTAAATAAAATATTAAAAAAAAAAACTGCAAAAAATTGCTTCATTATTAGTGTTAGATCTTTATTACTTAAAATAAAAATTTTTACTTTCTTTTTTTTTTTAAGGAAAGCAAAATCAATATCAATAAATTATCAATCAGATTTTAATAGATTAAAATTTTATAAATCCTCTACTTTTTTACATAAGAAAAAGTATTTTAATAATTAAAGGTGATAAAGTATGTAGCGCTTTTTTTTTGCATTTTATTTGAGTAAATTTTAATTTATTAAAAAAGAAAAAATTTTTTTTTTTTTTGTTTTTAATTTCAAAATTCCATGTTAACTTGAGCTTTAGTTCGAAGAGAAATGTCTTAAGCCAGAATATCCCAGCTTTCTTTAAGCGAAGATGTTTTTAAGACGCCTGTTTTTATTTGTTTTCATTTTTGTCAACCTGGCTGGCCCGTTTCCAAGCCGAAACACCATGTATTTTTCCGAATTAGCTTCAGATTTGCCACAAAAATTTTCTCCATTTTTGCACTTAATGCTTTTATTCAAATTCGTTTATTTAAATTTATTTTTTGCTTTTTTATTTCAAAAAAAATCTTTCATGTCAAAATTGACAATTTAATTCATTAATTTAACTAACATTTGGAAATATTGTGACAAGTTAAACAATGCAAATAACTAAAATTGAATTGTTTTATAAAAAAAATTTTGAAAAAGTCTTTCTAAAAATGATTCAATTTAATAAATTTAAAAAAGATTATTTTCAAAATATTACATAATATTATTAACTCAAAAATGTGTTAATATTCAAAGACTGTCTGCTATTTTCTAGTTTCTAAACAACTTGAAAATTGTTTACCTGTGTTTTTAAAAAAAGGAGAAAAAAAAATATGAATTATTTTATTTGAATGATTTAAAAAATAAAAAAGGTAAAAATATGAAAAAAACAGAAAATAATTACAGTGCTGTCAAAGCGCGTCAAAGCCGGAAGACCCGAAAAAGTCGACGTAGTTACAGTCCAAGCCAATTGCTTTCAGGGCTAAACAAAGCTATAAATAAAGAAGTCGATACTCCGGAGCAGTCTGAATACGACGATCCAGATCTTACCAAGTTCATCGAAATATCAGACCTTGTTTGGGCTAAAAAGGATGCAAAATCAAAACAGATGGCCGACATCAAACAGATTAATTTGAATGTTCCCAATGAAAATTCGAAGATTCCCGAGCGGTCCAGCTCTAACAGAGAGCCGAGGGCCAATCAAGTCCCTCAAGACATCAGACGATCTAATTCTGCCAAACCCATTTTAAAAGACCAAATTAAACAAGATAATTTGAAAATAATCAATGAAGTTAGCAAAAAACCTTCAAAAAATCAAAAAGTAAAGCCTAAATTACAAGTGCCTCGACTATATGCCAATCAACCGCAAAAAATTGAGCAACCCATTCCATTTGTGACTGAATCAAAATCAACTGTACAAAATGACAATGCACAATTTAGTCAAGAATACAAAATTTTAGTCAAAAAATTAAAAAAATATTTAATTATTTTCACTGTTTGTATTGTTATTTTCGTTATAATCGGAATTGTTTTATCAATAGTACTTTCTGTTGTAATAAATAGTAATGATTAAATTTTTTGTATTTTTTTTATTCAATTTTAGATAATTTTTTTTGTTAAAATTTAAGACTCTTGTTTGGTAAAAAAATGTGCCTCTAATTTAACAGATGATGGAAAAGGCATTGTTGAAACCACCACACAAAAAATTCAATCTACTATAGTGACTAGTTCAGAACAAACAACAATGTTGAGTACAAGACAGTCGACCATGTCTGAGATAGAACCAACTGAACAAAAGCTTTCAATTACTTCAACTCAGACTAAAATGGACAAAATATGTGACTATGGATTTAGTGGAACTGATTGTCAAGATGGTAAGTTTAACAAACATATTCAAAAAATTGAATTTTTTTGTTGTTTGGCAATAATTAAAGTCTGTAAAATTTTTTAAATTTATTAAGGTTTTTTTTAATGAAAAAAGAAAACTATACGATTAAATTGGCTTCAGTGTAATTCATCCTGACTTTTAAATTGACTAATATTTTACCAAAAACACTGAAGAAATTATAGGAATTCTGAATTTACGTAAAAATTAAAAGCCTTATGAGTTGATTTTTTTCTTTAATATTAAAATTTTTACATTTATATCAAATGAATCATTTTACTTGTTTATCAACGATATGTGTGTATATCTAAATTTATTATTTTTTGTAGATTTTGCTATATATTTTAGCTATTGAATATGGATTTTTATCAATTAAATGAAGTAATGGAAAAAAAATCAACCAAAATTAATTAAATTTTTAAATGTGCTATCTTTTTAAATACAATATAGCAAACAGTTAAATGATATTCAATAAAATCTGAAAAGATTTTGAAAAGCAATAATTGTCTATTTTTATTTTAATTTTAATATTTTCTTGTTTTTTTTAGAGATACCTTTAAAAACTCGATTACTATATTCATCAAAGGAAAAAAAATTGTAAAAACAGAAATAATGAGAAAAAAATATTAAAAAAACTATAAAATCAGCCAGAAAATTCATACCTCTAGCCGAAATACATAATATACTTAATAATTAAAAAAAATTAAATTACACATTAAGTCCGAAATTTATAAATTTTTACTATTTTGTAATGGTTAATTTAATTGGTAGTAATGTACTTTGATTTAAGATCTACTCAAGATGCTACTAGTCTAGTTTTAGGACTAATAAGTAATTCGTTTCAAATCAAATATGTTGATAAATTCTGAATTATAGTTAGAAAATTTTAAAAAATCTCTTGGTTTTAAATTTTTTATTTATTATAGTGCCTAAAATTGTTTGTAAAAAAAATAAAATATTATTTAATAATGAAATAAATTTAGCTGTAATTAAGAAAGTTTTCATCAATTATTTTCGATGAAATATACTAATTTTCATCGTCAAAATTAGATGAAATTGTTTCTAACTCATTAATGATTCATCTTTCAGTTTTCTTCAATTTATCATCGTTTTTTTTGTGACTGGGAAAAGGCCATTTTAAAAAGATAGTTGTTTAGTGAATATGCATTTTTAGTGGGCTAAGGATTTAAGGGATGAAGATTACTAAAGCATACAAAAAGTAATCATCACATAAACGGCAGTGTGAATTTTGGAACAAAAAACAAAAGCAAAAATTTTAAATTAAAATAACTTTTTTTCTAAGGGTCTAAAAATGTTCTGCAAAATGTATCAGCTGATTCAAAGTTTGTATCACCCAAATTTAGTCTATGCAAAAACGGTGCAATTGTGCAAAACAGTATATCCATTAGAAAATTATTAAAATTAAATTGCAGAGATTTTACACAAACTATATTTGGGTGATAAAAACCTTGAATCAGCTTATACATTTTGCAGAACATTTTTAGACCCTTAGAAAAAAAGTTATTTTAATTTAAAATTTTTTTGTTTAATGTAAAAATTAGCAGTTATGTGCAAAATTCCTAAAATTAAAAAATAAAATTGCCAACTATTTATTGAAAAATTTTACAAGACAGATCAAAAATAATATTTTTAGTTAGTACTTTGATGCATAATTTTTTTTGAAATTAGAATGTGGCAAAAGTTTTGTTCAACCAAATGTCAAAATAGTGGGTGGAATTGAAGCAGTGCCAAAAAGCTGGCCTTGGACAGCATTAATTTATTTTAAATATAGAACTGAGCAAAGCGGATCAATAGTGGTATATTATTGTGGTGGAACTCTAATTGATCGAGTTACTGTTCTTACTGCAGCGCATTGCATTTTTGACACAATTTTCTACATAAATAAACTAGTTGATGTTGTTCCTAACAAATATTTTCCTACTAAGGAGTCAATGTACAAAGTGTATCTTGGAGTTCATGACCGAACTATGATTGATTTTACACAAAATATCGAACCAGCTATAGCGGTTAATGTAGCAAAAATAATCAAAGTATATTCTAAAATTTTAAAGAATATTTTTTTTTCAAAATTGTTCAAAGCATGAAGAGTATAGTTCTGAAAATGAATTAAATGATATAGCTATCTTAAAACTCGAAAGATATGTGGAGCTAAATGAGAATATTCAAGTAGCTTGTTTGCCTAGAACAAATCAAAAGTATCCTATTGATGTAGACATTCCCGCTTGGGTTATGGGCTGGGGTGCTTTGTCTTATGGAGGTCAAGCTTCTTTCAAACTTAGAAACGTCAAAATTAATGTATACGATGGAAGCTTTTGTTCAGATGTTATAAAAAATTATCAGAAAAATTGGAGTTCTCAAATTTGTGCTGGAGATATTACAGGAGGAAAAGATTCTTGTCAAGGAGACTCGGGCAATAGCTTATTTGTGACTGATTTAGTTAATGATAAACAGAAATATGTTGCTATTGGAATAGGTAATTATCATTTTTTAATATTTTTTTTAAATATTCACAAAATTTTCTAAAAAAGTCTCCTATGGCGAAAGATGTGGTCTAATTAATAAACCTGGGTAAAAACAAAATTTTGTATAAAAATTAAACTAATTTTTCTTTTATCAGGGTTTACACTCGGATCAGTTATTTCTTAAATTGGATAAAAAAACACTCTGGTTAATTTATTTTATTTATTAAAAAAAATTATGCTTTTAAAGCATTTTAGAATAATTCAATATTTAAAAGCTTTATAAAAATAAAAGAATTAAAAATTCCTAATTTAATTTTTAATAAAAAAATTTTAAACCATTTTGTTGTTTCTACCGTATTACCTTGCTTTAGACGTGCATCAATAGTCGAATAAGCATGTTTAGTCCATGCCGAGTCAAAAACCCTGACCATGTTAAAAAAACTAATTAAAAATACGATGCACCAGAGTCTTAATTTATTGACTTTAAAAAAGCTTTTGATGTGATAGATTCTAATCTTCTTCTATTAAAACTCTTCCATTAAGGGTTTGATAATGAATCCTTGGGAGTACTTTCTAATAATTTTAGAAATAGATCACAAATAGTTCGCCTTGGTAAAGAAAATTCAAAACCTGTATCATTTAAATTTGGATTTCAACAAGGCTCAGTTTTTGGATCTCTTTTTTTTCTTATTTTTGTGAATGACCTTGCTTTTCTTTTAAAGAAATTCAGTGTTAAGATGCTCGCAGATGACA
The DNA here is from genome assembly GCA_016987375.1 of Brachionus koreanus. NCBI lineage: Eukaryota > Metazoa > Rotifera > Eurotatoria > Ploima > Brachionidae > Brachionus > Brachionus koreanus. The sequence continues at coordinate 904,752 of PJRA01000401.1, forward strand.
CAACTATTAGTAATTCTGAAAAGGAATTATAGACTGTATTATCTAATTTTCAATTGTCTTTTAATACTTTAAAAAATTGGTGTTTTTGCAATAAGGTCGATATAAACTGGTCGAAAAAGTTTTGTATGATTTTTAGTAAAAGAAATATTATTGCTCCTGAAACAATACACTAATGTGGAATAGAAATAAAAGAAATAAAAGTTGTCAAAGAAATTGATTGATCATAATCTAAATTTCTGTAAACAAGCTTGCAGTATAACTCTTGCTGTAGATAAGAAATTGTTTAGTATAAAAGATTCTTTTTTTTGTCAACTTCTGTTAAAGTTCAGTTTTTCAAAACATTTATTCTACCTTATTTTGATTATTGTTCAACTCTGTTGTTTTATTCTTTAAAGAGGCAATAATCAAACTGGCCAAAAGTTACTATTTTTCTATTTTTAAATTGTTTAAGTTCAAATTTGAATTGAAAAATTTTATTGATTTCAATGAAAAAGATTGGAAGAGAAGTCGCTTTAGTTGTATGTCATGGCCGAAACATTACACGTGCAAACACGTTATCGAAATAACTCAGCGAACTGCTCTTATCAAAATCCCAGCAAATGTCAAATCAATACCAATTGACCAGAAAAGACGACCCGGTAGACCAAAAGTGACGGTAAATGGCTTAGAAAGACAACCTTTAAATACAAATATACAAATAAATAATAGAACAGAAATCATTTTTGAGAACGAAGAGGGAGAAAAAATAAATCAAGTTGGATTAAGAATTATTGCTGAATTTGAAGTAAACATTTGGGATATCAAAAATAAATGCGATATTTGAAAATTCCTTATCAAAAAGTATCTATCGTATCGAGTAAAATTGTTATTCTAGACAAAATTTTAAAGTCCAGTCTTACAAGAAAAATAACCATATGTTTAGTGGTTTGACAAATTAATTTATAAATACAAATCAGAAAATACATTTTTTATTTAAAATATTTCTTTTATTAATTCTGAATTAAATTGTTATTTAAACACTAAAAAATAAAATATTGAAATATATAATTTTTTAGACTTTATTCATTTAAAAATTATCTTTTAGATACTGAAGTTTTTATCTGAGCATTTTATTGAAGATTAAATCGTTGACTGGCGAAAGACCAATGCATGCTCTGAAAAAATTCTCAATAGCATTGCGCTGCTTTGAAAGCGAGTTAATTGGCCGTCCCACACTCAAAGGCGCTTTAAGCATGTAGCTCAATATGGACAAAATTGGATGAAAATTTTCATACACAGTCTGTCCTTCTTCTTTTACTTGAATTCTGGTCATTAGTTCGGTTAGAATTGCCAAATCGAGAATCAAGGGCGAAGCCAGCAACGAGTCTTCACAAGTATTGTGAATCGAAATAGTCTTTCTACCACCCATGAATATTTCATTTTCATACTCATCCAAAGCTCGTTTACTGTCGCCAACAGACGGCACATACTTAATCACAACCACATGATCGGGATGTTCTCCTTTTTTATACAAAATTGGATTAGAGTCGACCATATCATCGACCACATTTGTTTTAGATATTTCTTTGCTTCTAAATTGACTTGGTGAATTCAGGTTTAGACCGTCATTATTTCCCAAATGATTGTAACTGGTTATACCCAAAGGTTTGATGCCAGCATTAACTAAAAAATCAACAAGAACACTTTTGAGTTTGGTCTGGCCAGACTTGAAGTCATCGCCACCAATGTAGACACTTTTTTTGTATGCCAAATCCAACACACCAGGAACAAATGTATTTTGTGGACTACCATTAATAAATGGACAATTTTCGAGTATACTAGCAATGGCAAACATTGATGAAGCTGATATTTCATGATGATTTTGCTCGATTGCATTGAGCAAATTGTCCGATGTATCATTTACACCTTGGATCAAATCAGCAAATCGTTCTGTATTAGCTGTCCACAACACAATAACTTTATCAAGATTGTTTGATTTTTTAAAATTTCTTATATTTTCTCTAATAACTTCAAGTTGATCTCTTTTGTTTGTTTCCTTGATCAAGTTGTCTGCACGATTCTCTTGATTAGCTGCAATAAAATCTTTGTAGTAAATACTAGGCAAGGGCTTTAGCTTGGCCATTTGGTCGTAGACTTGTCGTTGCAGATCGGGCTCGAGAACTTGGGCCCGTTCCATAGACTCAGCCAAATTTTTCGAGCTAATGTCCCATCCGCCAATTACCAAATCATCCGGGTCCACCATAGGCAAAAGTTTATTCAAAGGCACAAATACATCCTCTCCATTTTGGTCGACGCCTATTTTACTAGTCGATGCCAAAAGCAGCGACCCATAATAATTGGCATGTTGTACACCTCTTCTGGTCTTCCAGCTAAGCTTGTTCTTGTTGGCAATTAGTGCAGCCGTAAGAGTTGATCCATTATTGCCACCCCATCCGACCAGCATTAGTCCCACACGAGGCACTCTCAAGTCTGTTCTTAACTGGTATTTTTTGAACTCGCTAATCAAGTCAAACTGGTCCGGAGAAGAAGAGCTTTTCACGGCTTTGGTCAGCTCATATGTGTAATTGGAGTACAAATAATTGTCTTTTACTTGTGAATTAGGAGAGTTAATGTACATGTTTGATTAAACTACTACTAGCAAAATATTGTGAATTGTAAATTAGACACAGCACAGATATTTATATGGTTTTTAAAATGATGGTTCGATAGACAATTATTTTAAATTATATTCAAGTCATTACAAGAACACGTTTTAAGATGAAAAAAAAGTAAAAAGCTTTTTTCACTTTTTATCTGTTTAATTAAAAGCATACCTTTTTTATGATGATTTTATTTTTTTTTAAAGAATATGAAAAAATTTTTCAAGAATCATCAATTTATTATGGGTTGTTTAATTGGTCCTCAATGTTATTCAACAATATTTGATTTAATTTTTATATATTTTTTTTCAATAGAATATTTTTTATTCAAAATTTTGGTGACAAATTGATTAGCAAGTAATTAAGAAAAATTTAATTCAAAAAATTATATAATTATATAATTCATTCATTTTTTTCAACTTGAAAATGCAATATTGCATTAGAAAATCTAGAAAATTTTAAAGCTATTTTTATGCTAATTTAGTTTGAAAAAAAATTCCAAGTGCATGAGTAAGACAATGTTTAGTTATTAGAAAGCATTTTAATCGAAAAAAATAAATTAATAGTAATGCTTATTGAATAAAAAAATTACCTAGTCATCTCGCTGCTTTTTTTTATTTTACATAGGTTTTGTTATCAATAAACTTTAGCATTTAAAATTTTTAAAAGATACTATTACTTGTATTGTTAGAACCATATTTGTTTGAAACTTAAGCCTTTATTTTATTTAATAAAAGTAATTTGTCTTCCATATAGAAAAAAAACCATCCATCAAAACATTTGGCATATTCAGCTACTTTATCAAAGAAAAAAAGTAATTAGAAGGCATTTTAACTCTTTTTTAACTCTAAAAATTAAAACAAAAAAATAATGTTTAAGAAATTTTTTATTCAAAATTTTTTTCCTCTTCAATTAAATTAAAATTTCAAAATTTACTACACTTTATGTCAAAAAAAATATTCATAAAGACCCAGAGAATATTTTTTAAAACCAAGTTAAAATTTTGAACTATTAAATACTAGATCAAAATCAGTTGATTAAGACCAGTCTGAATTTTTAATTAATGATTTATTGGGTCCAGACTAATTCAAAAGTAAAATAAGAGTCATTTTGAAGTTTTTTCAAAATCAAGTCAGTGACTTCTAAAAAATATCAAAAGTCTTTTGACATTAAAAAGACTTTGACTTTATGACTTTTGAACAACTCTGTTACAACTGTGGTCTTTGAATTCATAAGATCATCATGAAAAAATGGCTGAACAAGTTTTGCTTCCTCATGAATAGATAGCCCTGCTTTAATAGCATTTTTGACCATCACCAAAATTTTGACAAGGTGTAAAAATGTTTATTGACTAAGACAGCTTTTGATACATTTCTTTCTATTTGAATAGCAAAAATTAAAAGATAACCTTTTGATTTTTTAATAAACAATTAATCTATTAGAAGACAAAAGAGTCTAAATTGATGGTCAATGGTCAAGTCTGTGTAAAAACTCTGCAATGGTGCAAAAAATATATGAATAAAAAAAATATTAAAATTAAATTGCAAATTAAAATTAAATTAAAATTAAATAAAAAAATATTAAAGGTATTATAGTTTATTGTTAATAAAAAATGAGTTTTTTGCCTATAAAATTACTAAATAAAAGTTACGAAATGACTTAAAGACTGTGCAGTTGATTTAATCAAGGTGTTTGCTGTGATTCTTGTTTGTCTTATTCATCTTGTACTTTCATCAACATTCTCGGTCATTCAATTTCTTTTTTCATATATTCTAAAGCAACAAAAAAATGCCATACAGCCTTCACAATTGCGTGTATCAGAAGCAATTACGACAAGAAGCACAAGCTCAATCTCAAAATAGAGCAAGAAAAAATACCATTTGAACCAAAACGTAACCTCTTAGGCATCAAACTGGATCCAAAGATTACCTACAAATGCCATCTACAATTTTTAAAAAAATTAAAAAAGAATACATAGACTTATACATATACATAGACTTACTCGCAGAATCAAAAGCTTTAAATGGAAATCATCCTCAAAAATCTTTTCATTGTTCGATTTCTATTTCATTATTTTAAATTCTGTAACAGAAAAAATAAAGCTAAATCTTTAAAAGCAAGAACAAGACAAGAATTTCTAACTGAATAGGCTAAAAAGAAGGCGCTGTCTGATTCAGCGCTGTCCAGAAGAATTTTCCCTTTAAATTAAATTTTGAATTAATAAATATTTAAAAAAAAATTATCAAAATTTATTTTAAGATAAAAATAAAATTAAAAATATTGAAACTAGAGTTCTAAAGATATTGTTAAAAAAAAAATTGAATTTTTTTTGCAATAAAACTATTTTAAAAAATTTTTATTTTAAATCACAATCACTAATATCTATTAGTCTGATTTAGATATAAACCGACAAAAAGGAAAGTTTTTTCCATTCAAAATATTAATTTATATGCATTGCTAAATTAATAATTTGATGTAAAATAAATTTACGAGCTAAATAGAGAATATCTTTTATTCAAAAAACAAGTCTAGCCTTTATTTATGAAATATAAATGCTTCACTTTTAAATGATAGCATGAACAACCACTTTAGCTTTAAATATGAAGTTGGTCTGCTAGGAATAGAGATCACAACTCTGTCAGTTTTTATTCCAATTTGTATATTTTTATTCATTACTGGTGTATTAAGCGAGTTTTTAACTTTCTTCCAATATTGTTTGTCTGATATGGTCAATGAGGAATCTTTTATAGATACAAAAAAAATTAAAACTGCAGACGACTCAGTAGAACTTGGCTCAATTTCAAGTACAGACTCGAGTGATAATCTAATTGAAAAAGTCACCAAACAGGTCGATGAGCCCGCATTGGTGAATCATGAGGCTCATTTTGATCTAATTAAATATCATCCATTTGACTATGACAGCAAATTAGTCTTTCAAATGGAACAATTTCGGACTCATCAAGTCCCTTTCATGCTCAAATGCTTGTACAAAGTAAATCAACTGTTGGCTGGATACGCAATTATGATCATAGTCATGTCGTTTAACTTTTGGATTTTATCTAGCATTATTCTAGGCTATACTTTTGGTTATTATTTATTTTTCAGCAATTGGAAATATAATTTTGTTTTAGTTTCTAAAATATTGGTTTTATGTGAAAAAATATTCGGATAGTTTTATTTTTAGTTTTCAGTGAGAAAATTATGAAATGTCAGCAACTTTTAATGCGAAAAAAAAATTTGTTTTATCAAAGCTTATTTTTAATTAATGTTTTTAAAAACAAGTATTAAATAAAAAAGTAAATTTTATTCAATTAGATATTTATTCTGGTGCCTAATTTAATATTTTTTTAATTAAAAAAATTAGATTCCAGTAGACTTGAGTTTACTAAGAAAAAATTGTATCATTAGATTTCAAATGTACAAGTCAAATGACTCTTTTTAGATAAAAAAAATTAAAGACAAATTATTATTTAATATTATTTAAAAAATTTGAGGTAGACTTCGGGCCCACAGAGTGGAACTGAGTCGTTCTTTTTAGTCCAAAAAATATAAAAGAATGATAAGGACTCTAATAAGTATAGGTTGAACGATTTGTGAATAAAGTGTGTAGAATAAAAAATGACACAAAATAATTTTTATCATAATTTAAATTTTTTTATTTAAAAAGGCTTTTGAATTTTTTCTAAAATTATAACTGAACCTTCTTAATTTGAAAAAAATAATATCAATTTTAGCTTTCAAATTTCACCAAAAATCTTCAATTGGTCGTGCTTTTGGTACGCTTGCTAGATTCACTTTTTTAGCAACATACCTTACATTTTTTTCTAACATAAAATTCCTTACTATATTGGCTTAATGAGATGATGCTAAGTCGGGCCAAAATACATAATTGCCATCCTGATAATTTCTTTAATCATTGGTTCAAGTCGGTTCTTAATAAACTCTACAAGGTAGACATGTTCGCTTATTCTGCGTTGTGAAATAGCCAACCAGACCATTAATTTTTCTTCAATTTTTTTAACGTACTTGTTCTTTACACTATCCGGTGTCTTGCTAACATTACTGCTATAAAAATGTCATTCCCTGACAGCGCGCTGTTCCCAAAAGTGAATAATGACTAATCATTAATTTTTGTTACTTTTCACAAAGTTGTACATATCTTTTTTGATGGTTTCGTACATTTTTTACTAACAGCTTTTGAAAATTCAACTTATTTTTTTTATTTTAAAGCTAGGATCAGTCTGATTTTAAATTTTGAAAAAATTGGGAAATATCTTGTCCACTCTTAAAGCAAATTGAACTTAACTTTTGTGCCATTTTTATTCTACACCCGTTATTAACAATTATTTTTTAATCTAGTTATAACAATAATTTTTAATATTTAAAGTTTTTTAAAAAAAAAAGCATAATAAAACTCAAATTTTATTCAATAAAAAAATACAAAAAAATAGTGATTTTTTTTTCATAGTTTTGACAACTTAAAATTTAGCAAATACTGTTTGTTTTCTCTTTCTAGATTTCTGATTGATTTTAGTGAGTTAAAAAACCAAATTAATAAGATTAAATGAATAGAACAGAATATAAAAATAAAAACAAAAAACATTATTATATCAGTTTGTACGACATAATCTTTGTGAGAAAAAAAGCCAACTAAGGCATGCCACGCGCAATTAAGACAAAGATAGAAAATACACGTTATAGAGTACTTATCCAATGAAGTCATGTAGGATATTGTGGGCAGAGACCTGTTTGTGACCCATTTGAATGAAGCACTAGTCAACACCAGAGTAAAGCATGTCTGCAATCTGCTCTGTGGTAATTTACAGTCAATAGAAAAAATGCACAAAGACAATAAAGTAATTAATAAGATTATGAAATATGCATTATATAAATAGTAACCGCTGAGTCTAGAACAATAGCTAGTGACAACAAATTTGGCCGATTGTTTGCTGCTAATAAGCATTTGAGCTGGTTCGTCTTCTTTGTATTCATCATAAGAAGCACGATCAGCTACTTTGACTAGTTTATACAAACACCATTTTTGTTGATCATGAAATATTTTTTCAGCCTTTTGATCAATTAAACATGGACGATCCGGGTCCGATTTAAGCTCTACTTCATTTAATTTCAATTTAGAGCTAATGACTATGCTTAGCTCTTGAATATCTAGAGGAAAATGTTCCAATTCAAGCTTTTCCCAAAAATATCCTTTTACTATTCTTTTCTCAAACACTTTGGTCATGTCATAGAATTTTTGAAGCTCATAACTTATTTCCTCTTTTGGTTCATTGATCGAATTTTCAATGTACAATTTTGGATTCCAGTCAAAATGTGGATTATATCTGTCTGTTGCTTTGTAAATTATCCAATTTGATTCTATCTGAATTTCGGCATAGAATCTCTCATGAATGGTGTCTATATCGCCAAAGCGCATGAACTGGACGCTTATGTGAACCTCATGGCTTGTTTTATTTGAATTCATTTTACACTCCTAGCTATTTTAAAATTTAGAATCGATAAAATTTAATAAACTGTAAACTCTTTGTTTCTGTTATTTTAGCTCTAGAAAATTTGATCGATTGTTTAAGAGTTGGTTGGTAAATATTGCTTGTCAATAGTGTAAATATCAATAAATTAAAAATTCATGAATTGAAATACCTTTATTTTTTTAAAATGAGTCAGGTTCGTTTCATTGTTTCTTAAAATTGAGCCTAATCAAATGAAAGCTTTAAAAAAATATGAGAATATTTTGACTAATTTATTTTGACTGCGATTATCGATTTCAAACATGAACAGCTATTTGAGGAAAAGAAGAAGATATTTGGATAGAAGAGCCGAAATTTAGCTTGTTAGGGTATTTTCTAAAAGTCAATGAGCTGATTTGAAATATGTAATTTTTTTATTTATCTGACAATTAGTTAAGGAAATATGGTGCTTTTAAGTTTTAAGTTTAATCATATTTTTTATTGTATTAAACAAAAATTGACAAGTTAAATTAAAAAATAGTCTTATTGACAGTCGCATCAAATCGACACTCTTAAAAAATTGAGCCTATCATCAAGAATTACTTATTAGTACATCTTAACAAAACATAAATTCTCTTACTAATGTTGATGTATTATTGATGCTGCTCAAAAAAGTGTCCCTCTTCGATCTCAGATATATTTTAAATCAAATTTACCCAAGAACATTGTATCATTTTGTCTTGATTTTGATTTTTTAATGCTCAACTAAATTTTTTATGTATGAAATTTCTGCAAAAATTTTTTGTATTCAGAATTTTGCACGATACTTGGTTGTAGTCTAATATGTTTTGCATGAAAACATGTCTTTTTACTCATTTTACACTTTTCATATTTGCATTATTTTGCCCGATTTTCATAAGAATACTTTTAAATATTTATTTATTATAATAATTATTATTCATTTAGCTACCTATTAAAATAAAACTAAAACTGTTTTTGTACAATAAAGCTTGTTATTTTAGGTATGTGTTACCGGTTTAATATAAATACAATTTATTTATTATTAAAAACTGAAGTTCTATTATTTATTTTATCTATTTTTATTATTTATTTATTTGTTTTCTGTACCGAGCTAGAGCTCCTTCAGAGTAAAGTAAAAAAATAAAAATAGAGTTAATAGTATAAGATGGCAATGTGAATTTTCATTCAAAATTTTCAATACAAAAATTAAAAAATTTTATAACTTTTGTTCTAAAGGCCTAAATTTGTTCTGCTGTTGAAACAAAGTGAAACAATTGTTGTTTCACCTACTGCGGAGGTCTGCAAAATCTGTACAAATTGATTTATTTTCAATATTTTTTTATTGAGTGAAATTTTGCAGAGATTTTGCAGACCTCCGCAGTAGGTGAAACAACAATTGTTTCACTTTGTTTCAACAGCAGAACAAATTTAGGCCTTTAGAACAAAAGTTATAAAATTTTTTAATTTTTGTATTGAAAATTTTGAATGAAAATTCACAAAGTCGAATAAGATAAAATAAAAATAAAGTAAATCAGCTTAAAAAAAAGGTTTAAAAGACATAGGTTGTTAATTGTGTCAGAAATTTACATAGTTGAAACTTTATGAAAAAAAAGAGGAAATAGTAAGGTTGCAATTACACAATGGAGTAGGGTATTCAATATATCTTGATTCGAAGCCTTGTTTGTATTCATCTTCTAGTCTGACAACAAATGGAATAGAAGTTCTAAGAGTGGAATCTCTATTTATACATATATACTCGTGTTGATAACACAGTTTATAATTAAGTAGAGTTAGTTGTTATTTGAGTGATAAATGTATTTGTCAGCATATTGAAGGGTCTAACTCTTGATTTCCGTGACAAGTATTATTCCTAATTATCTTTTTGCACCAGTTTATAAGCTGATGACCGAGTAATGATTCAGTATAACATAAGGCATTCGAATCTTTAACAGTAACAGACCCCATTTTATAAAATTTAAACTAAAATTAATTTCTTGATAAAAATAAAATTTTATACAATAGCTTTTAAAAATTTGAAAAAAAATAAAAAATAGACCGAAAGAGAGAAAAAACTTAATATGGAAGATTGCATATATTGTGTATTTGCTAATCTGGAATAGACTTGTGCAGAAATTATCAAAAGTAAATTTTAATAAAATTTAATTATTGCTCTAGTTGAGCTAAATTTACAAAAGTAGTCGATTCAATTAAATTTGTCATAAAAAAAATATAGGAAGAGATCAATTGTAAGTTCCATTGTTAATTAAGTTTAACAGTATTTTACATTTTACATTTTTTCTATTGATCATTGTGAAACATGTTTTTATTAACTCAGTTATGTCATTCTTTGACATTGCTTTTTTTATCCCGTATTACTTTGACTGTTTTTATCATCATCATTATTAAGCAATTTTGAATTGTTAGAAATTGTTTATTTTATTTTTTTAAAAAAATCAAAAGAAATAAAGTAAATAAACTGCAATTTATAAAGCAATTTTTATTTTAAAATATAACACTTAAGTTAAATTTATTATTTGAATAAAAGCTCTATAAATTCATGTAAAATTACTTAAATTTTTGACATACGCACAAGTATGACCTGGAAAGTCAAATTAAGTGAAGAAGTCTGAAGAAGAACTAGTCTAGGAGCCTTGAGATTCAAAAACTTTAGAATCAAGCTGCTTTTCAAATTTATGTAGGAAAAAGGCTGTTCTAAATTAAGTCCAAAATACAAATTAAAATAAGCAAAAAAAAAATTAAATACAAGACTCAACTGGAATCTATAGTATTTAATTATAATTGATTTTAATTGACTGAAAAATAGCTGTACAAATTGATAAACATGACACTAATGGAGCATGGTAAGAAAAGTTAAACTTGGATGGAAAAGAGAAGATGAAGATTAAAGAACCATTATATTTAATAAATGACCAAATAACAACAACAATAAAGCGATAGATATGAAAAGTAAGAGAAAGTTTAGACATTGGCTCTATTACTTCAAATCGAAATGAATTCAAATTGTTTTACTTAAATTTTTTTTTATAATGTCTTTAAAAAAAAAATTTTATGTTTATTTATTCAAGTATTTTTTTTTTTATTTTCATTGTAAAATTTTAATAAGTAACTTTAATCTAATTTAACATTTTGTTTTTTCAAAAATATTTTTCATATGGCTAAAAGAAAGGACTAATTTTCCATTCCAACCGGTCAAGGCTTTGCCGAATCATATTTTAAATAAAATAAATAAATCGAGATGAAATAATCAGAAATCATACCACTACAATAGCTAAAGTTTTATTAAAAAGCTAAAGAAAATGATGCTATAACAATAAGTTACGTCATTTTTTTTCCTCGAAAACATATGACTTTAAAAATTTAAAATAAAATTAAATTGATTTTATGTCTTCACCTTGGAAAATTTCTCTTAACAATAATCTATAAAATTTTTTTCATGAACTATTAAATTTCATTAAAATGTTTATATTACCTTGATCAAAAAAACTAATTTAGAACGCTTTTCTTAGAATTGAAAAGTCAATACCTGATTTTTAAATAAAGAAGATCTATAAAAAAAAAACAAGCATTAAGCATTGCCTTAAAAAATTAAATTAAATGAAATCTTTTTTTAATTTTTCATTAGAAGCTTATACAGATATTTTTAATTGATTAAATGTTAATGTTGGATTTTCAAAAATTTACATCAAAATTTTTCAAAACTTAGATAAATATTTTTATTTTGTTGATTTTATTTTTTTTCGCAAAAAAAATATTTGGTTTACACTTTGAAGTAAAAATAAATACTTAAATATTAATCTTGAATCATATTAAAAACAAAAGATTAATATTTATTCCAAATGTTGGCTTATTAATTACTAATTTGTCCTTAATAAGCTTTGAAATTTTGGCTTTCAAATTATTGATTTTTAAATTGAGATAATTCCAAATTGGCACGAGAAAAAAAGCCTAAAGCAAAAAAACAGCTTTGAGCATTTTTTTTTGGCTTTAACGCCCAATTTAAAAGTATCAAGTCAATTAAAAAGAATTTTTCTTATTCCGAAAAGTATACCTTGCCATAATTAATTCATGTTTAATTACTTGAAATAAAATAACTCAATTTATTTTACTAATAAATCTCTATTGAATGTTAGAATTTTAAGAGAGAAATTAAAAACTATGCATTTAAATTATAATTAAAGTTTTTTTTCTCTCTCTCTCTATACCACCCTTGAAATTATTTTTCCTTAGTAATATTATTTACAAATGAAAAAATAGTTTCCGAAAAATTAGAAAACAATCATCATCTCACAATTAAAATAAATGCTTTCACAAAGCTTAAAAAGAAACTTCAAAGTCTAAATTAAAACTTCAATTTTCATTTTATAAGTTAATTTTTTTCGAAAATATGAGACCATAATTTTTTTTTTAAGATTTAGTGTTAAATGGATTTAATATTGAGTTTTTTTGATAAATATTTGTTCACTCCACATGTGTACCCTGTCACTTGGAACGAAGATTGGTGGGTCAGACAATACATATCGTTGCTTATCGTTGTCACAATTGCTTCATACTTAATGTACTTTGTAATTTCTGGTTTCTCATACTTGTTCATATTTGACAAAAAACTGCGTCATCATCCCAAATTTATTAAGGTTAAAAATAAAAAAAAAATTTTCTAACTAACTGAATAATTACTTTTTTTCACAGAATCAAGAATTCTTAGAAATAAAAGTCACAATTAAAACAATACCCATAATTTCATTAATAACAAATGTAATATTTTTGCTTGAAGTAAGAGGATACAGCAAATTATATGACAATGTTCATGATTCACCCTATGGTAAAAAAGCCCATGAATAAAAAAATAAAAAATTAATTTTTTTTTAAAATTTTATAAGGCTGGCTATCAATTATAATGAATGGAATTTTTTTTATATTTTTCACTGATATGCTTATTTATTGGATACACCGAGGTCTCCATCACAAACTATTGTACAAGCGATTACACAAGCTACATCATAAGTGGTACCATATTTTTCTAATAATTTTTTTCTTCACGCTTCATTTAACACATAATTTACTGACTTCAACTTTTAAATTTTCTTTTTTTTTTAAAGGATAATTCCCACACCTTTCGCTTCTCATGCATTTCATCCCTTAGGTAATCACTAAATAAAATAAATTAATTAATTTTAAAATTTAACATTCTATTTAAATAAAACAGATGGTTTTAGCCAGTCGCTGCCCTACCATATATATGTGTTCCTCTTTCCCTTTCACAAAATAGAGTACATGTGTTTGTTTATATTCGTAAATATTTGGACTGTGTCAATACACGATGCAGACTACAGAGTAGTCGAGGTGCTTAAGCCATTTATAAATGGAAGCGCGCATCATATAGACCATCACTATCATTTCAATTACAATTATGGACAGTTTTTTACTCTTTGGGACCGTATCGGTGGCTCGTTTAGAAATCCGAGTGCCTTTGAAAATCAAGATCCAAAAAGTCTAATTAAGGAAGAAATCAAACAAGAATAAACAACAGTTACTAAAATAAATTTTATTCTTTTTGCTTTTTAAAAACAATTTTTAGCTAATTAAAAATACTGATTTCAAAAGAAATCGATAGATCAAAAAATTTTTAATTTATTTTGTTCAAAATTTAGTCTTTTAAGCTAAATTTATTTATTTATTTAGTTTTTCCGCTTGTATAAAATTGAAAATTATTTATTTTTAAAAATTTTTTTTTTACTTTTTTAGAATTAATTTTACGAATAAATTAACTTTTAATAGTTTGATTTTTGTTGCTAATTACAATCGAAAAATTTGGAATTAATTTAAATTTTTAGAAGCCATAAATAATTACATAACTAGTTTATTTAACTTTGAAAAAGTAATTTATTTTTCTAGGCTAGATACCTTGATTATTATGTATTTTGTTTAGAAAAATTTAAGTTTATTGAAAAATTTGCTTTTTTCTTCACTAGTAAAGTATATAATAAGGTAATTGCTCGATTTTTAAAGACATGTCATTTTATGACATGATGCACAATAATTACAAGCTTTTTTATTGAGAACACTGGTTTCAATTTTTGATATAAGACATTTTTTTAATATTTTTAATATTTAAGTGCATTTAGTTAATGTCACAGGTTAAAAATGTTCAACTAGTGTTCGATATAAAAAGACATGTCTTAACAACTACGTTATATATTTTTAAAAGTGAAAAAAAATTTCAATTAAATAAAAGAGAGAAGATAAAATAAAATTAACACTAGAAGCACCAAACGAGTCAAAATGACTCGTTTGAAAAATTTTTAAATCCTCATATCTTTTGAATGGATTTTTCAAATAAATATATCTTTTTTGAATTATGTAGATTTTAAAATTTTCTTTAAAAAATGATATTACTTTATAAAATTCTTTTAGTTTTTTTATAAAATATTTATGAATTTATTTTATTTGATGAAATACGGTATATTTGAAATGAAGCCAAACCCATTTAATTGTTTATTATATAATTGATAAATTTAAACCCTCTTTTCAATTCTTCTCTTTCTAAAACTAGCATACTAGCTAGACTGGTAGACATTTTGCTTTTGGAAAAAAAATTAACTTAAAATAGAAAACTTTTTTTTTTACCAAGGGTCTAAAACTAAAGTGGTTGAATTAAAAATGTAACGATACCAGAAGCGATGAGTTGATATCAATTTTTTGGTAAAATTTGGTATCAAATGATATCGGGTGATATAATCTAATAGCAGAAATTGTCAGCAAGTTTTTATTAAAATTTTTTTAACTACTTTTAAATTAAAATAAATTTGTTCTTTAGTCGAAAAATTAAATTTTTTTTGAAAATAAAAAAGAAAATTTTTTTATAAAAATCAACATATATGACCACTCTCCTATTCAATCGCTACAAAAATAAATTTTTTAAACATGAATTTTTAGGATTTTTTTGATCTAAGATTTTCTTTTTTTATCGTATCATTGATCTTTTTGTCAGAATCTTTTTCTGACAAACTGTTTCATAAATAGTACCATATAAATTAGAAGAAAAATATTCAATAATTTATTGAAAAAGAACTATTTAAAAATTTTAATGCAACGAAAAAGATACATAAATTTGAATTTTAATCCCTCTAAATAAGTAATCCTTTGTTTCAATGAAAAATTTTTTGGAATGTTCGAGATTAAGTAAGTCGGGCTTGTACAAAAAGTCTATAAAAATACTTTCAAAATGATCATTGATAAAGATGTACAAGTGTTTAGAACAAAGTTGCAGCCAAGACTTTCAACATCTCAATGAGATACTTTTCAGAGTTAAAATTGCAGTATCAGCTCAAGACTTGAACATTCAATCAACTGAAAATCGCACTCTTTTCAAACAATTAAAAAATTTATTAAAACAAGATTTTTTTGTTTTTCAGTTTCTTAATAATGAAGTATTTTAAAGATAATGAAAGACATAGTGAAACTTTTGGTGCTTACTATCGGCCAGTCACTTGACTCAAATGAAAGAATTGGCGAGCCTGTAACAAGCAAAACATGGTTTGAAACAATTTACCGCGAATTTTTAGGGAATTGTTATTCAAAAATTTGTTCTTATGTCACAAAATGCAGACCATCAAAGCACGATCAGACATTTATATTTATTCAATTCGACATTGTCTTTTATTTAATCAAATTTATAGATTTTAGGCTTTTGGTTAGGAATTATTTTGTGATCGATCAAATAAGCGATTTAAAACTTTATTGGAAATTTTATCCAGATAAATTTTACAAAATTTTAAGCCTTACAATTGAAAATTTTTACAAATTAAACAACATAGATCAGTTAAACAAAATTTTTTTAGTTGAACTATTAGATTTGTTATTCAATAGCTATAGCATTTTGACAAAATTTTTCAATTCTGATTCAAACCTCAAACTATTATGTGTCCAAGACTTGTCTATGCTGGCCTTTTTAATCAATAAATTTGTCAATGTGTCATTCCAAAAACAGACAAGCATGACTAAACTGAAAATATTCGATCTACTGATCAATATTTTGGCAACTGAGATAAAAGAAGGCAACAAAAACTATGCCCAATGCACAAAATTTCTTGATCAATGCTTGAAGTCAGTAAACAAGTTTATCAAGACCAACAATTTTTGCTTAGAAGATGAATACCAAAGCACATATGTGGAAATTCTTGAAATTTCAATTAAACACATTGAGTATTGCATTAATTTAGGGACTAATTCTTTGCAGTATTTAGAACAGGCTAAAATGTGTTTTGAAATAATTGAAAATTTAATAAAATTCAAAAGTAATTTTGAAAAATTTTTTATTAAAGCAGCTAAATTTTTTCCAGAAATAGAGGCAAAATTTTTCTATCATTATTTTTGGCCTAAATTATTCGACTTAATACAAACAAGTAAACAGATTAGACAAGTATTGTTTAAATAAAAAATCGAATTTTTTTTTCATAAAATTTTTTTCAATTTTAGAATCAAGATTTAAGTTTTTTTGTTAAAATTTTTTTAAAAATTTATACAGATTTAGAAGAAATAGACGCTCTAAAGACTGCTATCAACTTATGTCAAATACTTCTTCATGTAAGTTAAAATTTAGCTTTAAATTTTGATAAATTTCGCTTTAAAGGAGCCAAATTGTGTTCTGCTACTTAAAGATTGCTTGATTTCTTCACTGAGACTGCTGGACAAATTTAAAATGGAAGAGATTTTTAGAGAAAAATTTTTTGTTCTGCTTGAAATGTACGAGGGTGGTTCACGCAAGTTAGAGATTAAAAAATGGCACGAATCGCTGAATTTGTACTTTGAAATTTTGGAATCAAAATCAAAAGAAAAATATTTTCTAAAATTAGGTTAGTTTTTTTTGAGATTAAATAATAAAAATTTTATTTTTTTTATTTTTAATAAGATGGTGTTTGGAATTCATATTTTAAAAGTGTTGTGACCAATTTGATACATAGAAATTTTGAAAACGAAAATTTCGAATTAGTAGAAAATTTGATTAATTCAATTTTAAAACTTGTTGATTTAATATTCAGTTATTTTGACGGACGCATCATTGAAAGCTGTTATGTTAATGGTATACTTAGTCTATTGGAAACTATTTTTGAGAAATTTTTTCGTCATATTTCTAATGAATATGACAACAATTTGTCTATTTATCAAAAAAAGTTATCTTTGATTTTTATTATTGAAAAAATAAAAAATTTATACAAATAAAAAATTTTGCTATTGATTAAGTTAAATAACTTATTTTTGAAAAACCCAAAGAATATTTCAATTTAAGTTATTTGTAAATTTAAATTTAAAATTAAATTAGATTTTTTTTTTATTTATAAATAAAATTTTGAAAAAAAAACTGCAAATTAAAGCAATATTTTTTGTATCATCAAAAATAAAAAAATAAAAAATTTTATAACAAATTCGCAAAAATTACTCAAGTGATAAAAAATTGAATTTTGACCATTATGCTTATGTCAAAGTAAATGTTGACTTCAAACAATCAACTCAAAACAAGCAATTTCCTTTAACATGGAATTTTGAGTACAACGAAGACCTTTTTTCCCGCCCAAATTTGTCGTTACATCAAGGCTTGACTGTATTGTTTGTAATTCAAAAAAGACAATAAATAAAACATCAATAATGTTTTAATTGATTATTGATTTAATTTCTTAAAACGAAAGTTAAATTTTTCTTTAAAATTAAAAAATTTGCAACAAAATATTGCATTTAATTTTGCAGCATTTTTTTATTCATTTTATTTTATTAAAAATTTTATTAAGAAATTGACTATGATTCAGGAAGCTCTTATCATAATTTTTTTAATTCACCATGTGTTTCAGAGGAATCGGACAAAAAAAATATTGCCTGTTCTAGGAAGAGATTAAATCAAATCAAAATTAAAAAAAAATCAAAAGAAAATTAAATCTGGATTTACCAGAAATAGTGATGTTGAGAAAATATTGAATGAAAAAAAAAGTTCAGTCATTTTATCATCTAAAAGTACAACAAAATTCGAGACAGGCAACAATAAAAAAAGATTGTCATCACCAGTATTAAGACTAGAAGAAGAAAAAAAGAGATGCAAAAGAAATTTTTCCATAAACACCAAAGAACAACCAGCTACACCATGCATCTCATCTTCAAGAAAAATGACCATTTCAGCTTCAATTTCCAATAGAACAAACAAGTCATCTATTACAATTAAACCACTTAGACCATCCAACTCAGATTAATCCTCTGAATTGAGTTCAAAACGTTGTTTTAGCTGTAAAATTTTATTTTTAAAAAGCAAGTTTCAAGATGAATGGATTTCATGTGAAAATTGTTCTAATTGGATCTGTGGAGACTGCTGGCCTAGAGATGTGAAGCCCAATGACTCGTTCTATTGTAGAGTTTGTATTAAATATAAAATTAAAAAGCTTAAATATTTAGACGTAGTTTCTAAATATTAATTAAAATATAATTTGTGAAATGGACTAATATTTTAATCAATTTAAATAAAAAACAGTCAAATTTTTTCAAAAAAATGTTTTATCAAACGAAATTATCTGTCAATTAATTTATATTTATTTTTAAATGGTTTTTGGTATCACCTTTTTTTTTAATAATAATTGGATTAAAAATTCTGACCATCTGAAAAAAAATTGCTTGCTGAAAAATAATTTTATTAAATAAATATTCACCATGTCTCTTCTTTTATCCAACTACTATCAATATAAGCATAATTAAATAATAAGCTTTAAATTTTTCT